>BPTQ01000007.1:174735648-174932781 GCA_019973895.1 Chrysanthemum seticuspe
AAAACGAACAAGGTGGTCTTACTTATATAGACCCTGCCGCTTTTCAATCAGCTATGTCGCAGCTTGCGGATTATTGTCTTCAAGACGAACCATTGCCTTTAGTTGATCACATTCCCGATCATGATCCCAGTCATTTGAATTTACCTAATTTGAATGAAACATTTTCTCAATCGGCTGTTGAAGTACATATATATAAATTCCACCTGCACTATCTATATATGTTTGTTAGATTTGGTCATCCATATAGTTGTGTTTTTCTTGTTTAGTTACAGGGCAAACAGCTGCAGCTAGATGAACAGGTGGAGCTAGAAGATGATTTCTCTGTTTATGGACTTTCGGAATGTCAGGACAAACAGGTGGAGCTAGATGAACTAAAGGCTGCTGAAAACAAGCAGGATGGCGAAACACCAAGTGAGGTAGTGGTAAGTGTTGATGATAAACCCGGAGATGCGGTTCAAGCTACTGAGATACATGCTCATGATTCCGATGTTACTTTGAAAGTAAGTGAATGTGCGTCTAACGTTGATGATAAATCTGGTACTGATAAACAAGGAGAGGCGGTTCAAGCTACTGAGATACATCCTCATTATTCCGATGTTACTCTCAAAGTAAGTGAAGGTGCGTCTAACGTTGAGCATAAATTTGGTGAAGATAAACCCGGAGAGGTGGTTCAAGCTACTGAGATACATCCTCATGATTCTGATGTTACGGTGAAAGTAAGTGAAGGTGCGTCTAACGTTGAGCATAAATCTGGTGATGATAAACTCGGAGAGGCGGTTAAAGCTACTGCGATACATCCTCATGATTCCGATGTTACGGTGAAAGTAAGTGAAGGTGTGTCTAACATTGACGATAAATCTGGTGATGATAAACCTGGAGAGGCGGTTCAAGCACATGAAATACATGCTCATGAAGGTGTGTTTAATGTTGATGATAAATCTGTAAAGGGCGTTCACGGTAATGAAACTGACATTGTTGATTGCAATGCTGCTGATGAACACTCTCATGATCGTGAGGCAGTGTTAAATGTTGCTGAGAAATTTATAGATTCTCATGATGGTCAGAAAGTAAGTGAAGCAGTGTCACAAATGGCAGGGATGGGGGATGAGCATATGAATCATCTTGGAGAGATGGTTACTCATAATAAAGCACACAATGTTGATGGCCACGTTAACGAGAAAGTAAGCGGGGTTGAGTTACTGGTTGCAAATGGGTTGTCAAGCAAGGCGGTATTAGACAAAATTGATAATGATGCTGTGAAGGAAAGACAAGCCATGTTTCATAATTCTGACGGACAAGCCAGTAAGCCTTTGCCTACAACTTCTGAGGTACAGCTACATTATTTATTAAAGTTACCACATGTAGTTCAAAAGTTAGATGTTATTTCAATGATGAAATTTTTTTGTATAGGATGTTTTCATGCGTGCTAAAAGGAAGAGGAATGCAAGTAAGTTCAGACAGTCACCTTATAATGGCAGAGCAATAAAGAAAACTAGAAAGGCCAAAGTTACCAAAGAGAGTAATGCGAAAGCTACCCAAGAGAGTACTCTTGTTTTGAAAGAAGATGTTGACTCAAAAAGGACAAAGCAGGTGGGCAAGTGTTTGCAGGACCCATACGTGAACCTCCCTCCCACGACTCCATAGTTGCCGAAACTACATTCCAAAAGACTGAGAAAAGATAATCAGTTGGAAACATGGGTAGAGGTATAGCAGAACTACATTTAGAAACAGACATCTTAAAGACATATACATTAATCTTGTTTTGAAGATTTTTCAGGATCTGTCACGTCCTGAAGGTTGCGATATCAACAAGATTACTAAACCAGCGTCTATGGATACCTTTATAAAAAAAAATTTAAGTCATCGCATAGCTTTCCTTGGGGTCTTGGCGACATCGTTGTTCATCGACAATTTTGGTTGGCTTTGTTGGGTTATGGAAGAGGCAATAAAAAAGGATGGCTTGGAGATGAGGTACCTAACAGATATTTAATTTCCATAAAAAAATTAATTTTCATTTGAATTAGTTTAACGGTATTTTGCTTATAAAAAAAATTTGCAGCATATGGATATCTGGGTTGATCTAATGTGGCAGTTTAGGCCGGGCAATGCCGATTGGGCTATGGCTGGACCATTTTTCTCTTCTTCTATCCTTGATGGGTCTATGCGTGGCTACTACGCCACTGGTCAACGCTATCCATTGCCATGGTCTAGTGTCGACAAGGTTTGTATATAAAGACCATACTTTCCTCTAGATACTTGGGTAAATATATACATGCTCAAAATGTGATGAATTATGACAATGTTTATTTGTTCACATTTAGGTATACTTTCCTGTGAACGTACCCGACTGCCACTGGTTTCTCGCCGAGTTACAAATTCATACCGGAGTTATAACAATTTATGACACACTAGGTACGCCAGAACCTGAGACAAGAGAAAAGAATTTAAAATGGAGGGTCACTTTTGAGAGAATGCTACCATAGTATCTAAACTTGTGTAAAGTTCTTCAACCCAAATCAATTTCTGTTTCTGATTATAAGATCACATTTCGAGTTGCGGATGATGTCCCTAAACAAGCCAATGCATACGGTGATTGCGGAGTTTGGGTATGTATTTTTTTGCACAGGCTGGGTAACAACTTAAGTATGAAGGTTGATGACCCTCTTCAAGTTGCTTTGGCGTATCGAGAGCATATGGTGGAGTACTTTTGTAAGTATAAGGTGGCTGTTGATACAAGTGATGAATAAAGATGCATTTCATCTCTTTGGGTATGGCTTGTATGTGGGTTTAGACTTTTGTTGTTCAACCAAATGTAACCAGAAACTGTATGTCTGTGTAGGACATCAAAAGACAACTTCTTATGCATGTCTGTGTAGTGCAACTTGGTATATTCCTAACACCCATGTAGGCTTTCTTTAAGGCCTAGTTACTGTATATATGTGTTGTGATACTGTTGATTTGCAACAAACATTTTGTGTAAATTGATAAAATGTTTGTCTTTTACAAACATCCATATTACATAAAATACTATAAACAATCTTATTGCTAAAAGACTATAACATACATATTACATAACAATTATTGCTAAACACATTACCATAACCAAACTACAGCACTGAAGAGAACAATCAAACTGAAAACCAACCCAACTTTGTCATGAACTTTCACTCTTGACTTGATAAAAGTCAACTCATCCATCATTTTCATGATATCATTGTTTGAAACCTCAATAACTTCATCCGAGACTGAACGCTTTCCCGTCTTCATTAAATGTTTCTTTTCCTCATGTTCCTTGTAAAACAAATCTTTGTAATACTGACTTGGTAGTTCCGGGTCTAGGAACCCATAGAAGTTACATTTGGTCTCTTTGTCCTAAAAATAAGATTTGTTAAATTCACATATTCAACTTAACAAGTAAAATAAGTATAATGCATAATAATATTACATAAATTGGACAGGCCTTGAATCTTCTACCAGGATGAGTCCGGGTCCAAGAGGTTTGTACTTCCACCGGTAATGGTTTTGGACATTCGCAGTGTATAGCATTGATGTAGTATTCCAATGGCTTTCGATTGGATCTGGAAGTAGAGGCAGAGGAGGGAGGCATTGTTTTATTTTACCCAATGAGTAAACTTGACGCTTTTCTAGTAGAGTGACATCTAATTTGGCGGGAAATATACTTTGTGAATGAGCGGGTAATGAATATTGTGGAGGGAAAAGTTTAAGCGAATTTTATATTGAGCGACTAAAAGGTCCTATTTTCAGCGAATTTTTTTGTGGGTTTATTGTTTTGTACAATCCCAGAACACAAATCCCCGAACACAAATCCCAGAAAAATTACTTCGGCTAATTCCCCAAAATTCAAACTTTATTTGGATTTTGAAAGATCAATTCGTGAAGTTCTACTTCTTGTTAACACCACCTACCTACAGCTGATTACCTATCTCACTAACAAATATCAGATTAAAGATAAGATCATCAGTTTATACTACATGTCCGCTTCAACCAAAATTCATGTGAGTGACGATGATGATGTTTCTTTCTTCGTTCATGAAATATGCTGTAAGCAGAACCTGATCCAGACGCTATACATCAAAGTTATCGAGAAATCTTCCGAGGTAAAGCCGTCTACTTCTTCTAAGACTCTTGATATTGATCTTAATGTTCCTTTGTTGCCTCAAGAATCTGATTTTCAAACACCAAAAGTTGAAGATCATAATAACGAGGGTGCAGGCGCAAACGTTAATGTAGATGTGCAACCTAGTTGGCAGAAAATCACATTTCTAAATATCCCTGATCCACCCAGTTCAGCTGATCCCATAATTAAAAAGCTAAGTAACCATAAACACCCTGTAGTATCTAAATTAAAGGTGGGTAGTCGGTTTGATGATAAGCAAGGATGCATTTATGCAATAGGAATAAAAGCGTTGGTTGATATGTTTGAGTATAAAGTTACTAACTCATGTAAGAAAAGGTACAGTGTAGCTTGTTTTGCAGAAGGTTGGAACTGGTACATTAACGCACGAAAAAGTGTTGTTAGCCGATACTTCTATGTTACTTCCATTAACGACTGTCATACATGTTCCAGAACAAAAATTCATCCTAATCATCGAAATGCTACACAAAAAATAGTGGGTCACATACTTGTTGATAAATTGAGGAATTGCAAAAGGGTCAATACGGGTGCGGACATAAAAAAAGATTTTAATGTTGATTGGAAAGTAGACATTTCTTACTACCGAGATTGGGGTGGGAAAAACATTGCATTACAGTTGTTGAACGGTTGTCTAGGGAGTCTTTTGAGCAGTTGCCGTATTACTGCTATAACTTAAAGTTGAAAAATGAGGGGACAGTAACACAAATTGAGACAGATGAGACAGATCGGTTTAAGATGGTATTCATCGGTTTCGGTGTTGCTGTAAGTTTTTCATAAATTCTATTATATTTTATTTCTTATTAATACCTTTATTATTATGTAAATATTATTAATTAAGCAATTTCTGATTGATTTAAAATAGATTTGGAGCTTCTTACATTTTATGCGACCATTGCTAATCATTGATGCCGCACATCTTAAAGGGAGATACCTTGGTACGAATCTGGTTGTTGTTGGGATGGACGGCAACAACCAGATTATACCTATTGCAACTGGTGTTTCTCAAGGTGAGACCAATGAATCATGGACCTGGTTTTTGAGAAAATTTATAGAATGCATTCGTGAAGTAAAAGATTTGACCATCATCTCTGACAGACATCCGGCAATTGCACATGCATGTAGTAGCGTTTTTCCCAACGCGTTTCATGGTTTTTGTTGTCGTCATTTAATGATGAACTGCAATTTGAAAACTTGAAAGTGGAAGGCTATTTACTGGAGGACATGCAAAGCTTACACAGAGCAGGAGTTTGATGCTTCAATTTCTGAGATACAATCATTAAAACCTGATGTGTATAAAAAACTAAAAGATGAAGCTGGATTTGATAAATGGTCGCGTGCTTACTACCCTGCAAACAGGTTCAATTATTTCACAAGAAATAGTGCTGAATCAGTAAACTCTGTAACCAAAGATGTTAGGAAGGTTCCAATAACACAGCTAATGGAGTACTACCGAAGGCTTCTACAAAAATGGTATTTTGAACGTCGAGCAAAATACAAAGGTAACTTAAAAAAACTGTCTATTATAATTGGTTTATTACATATTTGGCACACCAATCGAAAATGTATTATTATTTTTTTATTTCAGATGCCCCAACGGATGAACTTACCGAATGGGCAAATGCAAAAGTAAACAATAGAATGGCAAAGAGTGCTAATTGGGATGTTAACGGAATTAAGATGCACAAGATTTACCAAGTTACTGATCTGAAACATGTTCATATTGTTGACTTTGACAACAGAGAATGCACTTGCCGCAAATGGCAGCTATCTGGTCTACCTTGTGGTCATGTTTGTGCTGTGTCTAGAGTTGAAGGGATGACTGACACTAGCAGTTGGGCGATGGATTGGTTTAAGAGAACGTCACTAAAAAATACATACGAAGCAAGGGTTTATCCTCTAAAAGATGTATCCTTGTGGCGTACTCCTGATGACTTGCAAACCGTAAAACCACCTGCTATGGATAAGCGACAACCTGGAAGACCCAAAGAAAAAACACGTATCCGATCACAGGGGGAAGACCCAGAAAGCAAAACCTGTGGCAGGTGTGGAAAGGCAGGACACACAAGACAGTCATGTACTGAACCGTTGATGACAAGGAAGGCAAGTGTGTTTCTATATTTTATTTCAATGTATATAATGTTTTATGTAATTACTGATATGGTTGTTTGAACTAATGTCACATGTCAGAAACGTAAAAGAAACTCACAATCGTGCACCCCTACAACTAACGAAGAAGCAGTGGAACAAGAACGACACGGAGGACAGAGGACGCGTGTAGAGGTTGAACAGGGAGAAGCAATTGCTCAATCAAACAATGATTTTGTATGAAAATGTGAATCATCTACTCCTAAAAACAACGTTCCTAACAACATTCAGTCACAACCTGTGACTGAAAATGTTGTTCATTTGGACGATTTATAGTTATTCCAAATTGAACGTTAACACAATGGAAGCACAACTTATCAGTCATAGAATTTTCAATGTTTGTTACTTGAATAATAATAGCCACAGGAGTGGGTTGCTTTTATTGTTTTTTTATGTTACTTTGTGAGAATGTTATACAATCAAATGTTGAACATGTGCATATTTTTTGTTCTTTTCTATAAAAACATATATGAGTCAGGCATATAGTGTAACATCAATGGTCAGCATGTGACTATTTATTTACCTTTCAATTTGTCTATTTAAGAGCAAACTTGCAAGTATATTTTGACACAAAATCATTCCATAAATAAGTAAGCAAAAACAATGTCAGGTCTGCCTAAATGTGATGAGATAAGAGCTGCTGCTAACACTAACAACTGGACAGACATGATGATTTACTACTGTCGTACCGCTGCAATCGAAGATGTTCAATTGGAAAGAAAGGTGAACATCCTAACTCAAGAATTGGCTAGACTTAATCGTGAAAGGGCTGCCATTATTCAAGAGATGGCAACTGTGCAAAAGAAGGTGCCACGAAAAACTGTTGAGTTTCTGAAGCAGGAGCAAGCCCTTAGTGAACACAAAGTGATGCAAATGAATATCTTGGCAGGCGAACTGGAGCTGAGTGCTCAAAACAAGAATTTCTTTATTCATAAGCTTGAGGGTACGTTGCCGCTATAAGCACTGTGAGATATGTTTAGTACTAACTGTTATATCGTATGTGATCTCCTAGTAACTAAGAGTACTATATGCCCCTAATGTATCTGATTTCCAAGTACTTAGTGTTATATCGTACGTGCTTTCCTAGTAACATACTTTATTCAATAAAGTTTCCTAGTAAGTAGGAGTTTTACTCACATTTTATCTTGTCTTCAATAGTTGGATGGTCTTGAATCTTATGTCTTTTCATCATTTCCAGCGTATACCTATGGAATCTATGGGATTTTAATTTAAAATGACGTTGCGAAAATAACAAAAAATGAACAATCGAAGACATTAACTTAACATTGTTAAAGTATCGTCTGACCTTTTTTGCATCAATTTCTTGGTTCCAAATTTTTGCACCTAATCCGTTATACTTTACTACTAGCCGCAGTCTAACATCAGTAGTGGATTCAATCTTCTAATATGTATGCAATCTTATCTATCTTTTGAAACAGTGGATCAATTATAGGATGTGTCTCCTTTGTTCCTCTTGAAGTGAGTTTAGCTTCCAGCATTTGTCTTGCCACATTCTTTGATAAAGGATAATCCCTATCAACAAACATGAAAAACCTTTCCTTTTTTTTAGTTTTTACAGCATGAACCTTGCAGTATGAGTACAATAGCCATTGAACCACCTCACAATCATACCAATATTCAGCATCAAGATCAGGTTCAAACATGTTCTTTATAGCAGCCCATACAAACTTAGCTAACTCTCCATTTGGACCTAACTTCCCATATCTGAACTTCATTACTTTCTACAACTGGTCCAAATCACTCTTAGTCAAATAATCCAGTAAGATCCCAAATGTTAAATAAGTGGATTTGCATCCATCACCTCTTGTAATCTCAACTACTTCTCTACCAATTTCTATAACAATATGCCAATCCATAATAGGATGAACTGCTTTTAAAGGAATAGGATTAATAGGTTCAGGATTAGGACTATCAGTCTCCTTAAAATACTGTTTAGTTCTTTCTTTATTTTTCAACTCTTCATCCACCTTTTGTCTTTTATAACTAGATTGCTTCTTTAACCATTCTGCTTGTTTCTCAGAATTCATAGGATTAAAATCATCCCTAACTCTCATACACATCAGACAAAGCTCCTTAATCCTCTCAAATGAACATGTTCTTAGATTTTCAGTAACATGTATGCCTGAATTCTTGATAATCTTCATGTATGTATTTCTCATCTCGCTCTTTGTAGGAGGTTTCTTTCTTTTGACTTGCTTTTTACCTTTTTTGAACCTTGTTGCCCATTCACCCAAGATTCTTGCTTTTTGATTATTAGAGAACAGTTCCCACTCTTGACGAGTGTACACATTCTTAATATTATTAGAAGCTTCAAGATATGATTGTGAAACATCCCAATCATCTAACCATCTCTGATTAGCTTCCTCCTCTTGTAGCTTTTTCCTTTCTATTTGTGCCTTTTCTTCGGCTACAATTCTTGCACCATAGTCACGATCATAAGCAATCTGCTTTTCTTTATTCTTAAACTTTATCTCAGGTTCAGCAATACCTTTTCCCTTTCCAAAATCTAGTAGATCCACCTTCTTCTTCAAAGGATCACCAATAGTCAAACTTTTATTCAAGGGTTTAGGTCCAGTTGGTTTAAGAAATATAGGAGCAGGTGCAATGGTAGGTGTAGGGTTTGATGAACTTTTGCTTAAATTTATCAGTGTACTGGCAGCCTCCTTCTCAACTTCTTTTGATTTAGGTGGTGAAACAGATGTAGTTGTGACAATTGTAGATGTGGTAGTAATAGCAGTGTGTGAGACTACTATATCGTCTACTACAGTCTTCAAAATAGCCGTGGGATCTGAAAAAATAGCCGTGGTTACAGAAACGCTAGTCATGGATGTGTCCTGCACCAGCTCATTCTCTTTAACTTCTACAACAGTTGGTGTGGTTACCTCAGTCGAAGTTGTAGCAGTGGCTTCTGAGTAACTAGCCATGGTTATAGAAACACTAGCAGTGGATGTGTCCTGCACCACCTCATTCTCTTTAACTTCTACAACAGTTTGTGTGGTTACGTCAGTTGAAGTTGTAGCAGTGGGTTCTGAAAGCTCATCAGTGGTTACAGAAACACTAGCAGTGGATGTGTCCTGCACCACCTCATTCTCTTTAACTTCTACAACAGTGGGTGTGATTACATCTGTTGAAGTTGTAGCCGTGGGTTCTGAAAGCTCATCAGTGGTTACAGAAACACTAGCAGTGGATGTGTCCTGCACCACCTCATTCTCTTTAACTTTTACAACAGTGGGTGTGATTACATCTGTTGAAGTTGTAGCCGTGGGTTCTGAAAGCTCATCAGTGGTTACAGAAACACTAGCAGTGGATGTGTCATGCACCACCTCCTTCTCTTTAACTTCTATAGCAGTGGGTGTGATTACCTCTATTGAAGTTGTAGCAGTGGGTTCTGAAAAACTATCACTGGATGTTTCCTGCACCACCTCCTTCTCTATATCATCTACTACAGTCTTCAAGATCTCGAGTACAGCTTCATTCCCATCTTTATCAGACACCACATACTGCCCTCCATGATCTACACTATCCATATCCTCATCCATATGCACAACAGCAGCCTCCCTTGAATCAAATCTTTCAGTCTTCCCCTGTTTTTTTGGTCTTCCAAAACCACATCTTGAGATGCGCTCACCTTCTTAGTATGTTTCCGAACTCTTCTAACAACACTAAGTCCATGTCTCCTAACTTTCTCCATCACAAACATCCTGTGCTTTAATTGTCTGATCGTATTCTCCATTTTTGTACATTTAACCGTCAATTCATTTAATCGTTCACGATTTTCATCCCCAACTAGACCTGTGTTAACTGGTCCAAGAGGTGGTTCATTGGTAAAGGCATCATGTTGATGTTGATCATTATCCGTCAATTCATGTTGATGTTCCAAGCTACTCGCATCACTTTGACCTGTGTGAACTGGTGCGAGGGGTGAAGTAATCATAGCATCAGGGTTGGTGTCAGTGGTTAAACTCGTACTAGCAGTGGGTGCAACTACGGTGGCAGTGGGTTCAGGTTCAGTCAATTGGGGTTCATTTACATCATCAAACTCACGAATGACAGGTAAATTAATCATATGAGGGAACAATGGAACAATTGGGATTGTTAAATTAGGATTTTGGTGTCTCATATTAGCAAAAACCTTAGGAAGCATATAATGCACCTCATACTTTGTATTATGTTCAACAGGTTCTGCTATTTGGCTATCCACAATAAGTTGAACAAACCTAGGATACAAGTAATATTTACCTTTCTTCCTAATATTCTTCACAAACCCTTCAAAAATCATGCTAGACCAATTGAATTCCCTCCCTTCAGATAGACAAATTAAAGCAGTTGCAATTTTGGAGGGAAATTCATTAAACCCAGTGGTCTTATTACTCAGACACATCAGCAAGGTGCGAATTAAAAACTTCCATTCGGAAGAAAACATACATTTCAAAAACTTCCACTCAGACACATCTCCCCTTCTTGTATAACCTAATCTTTCTAAACCTATAAATATATCATTATCAGAAAGATTAACTATTCCATTAGCATCATCGAACATCAAAGTACCTCTAATGACTTCCTCATCCACCAAAATCTCATTATCATCCACCACAATCCTAAACACCTCTAATCCATCTTGGTCCTATATCCCATCTTTACCCCAAAAATCATGTATATAGTCTTTAAGAATTGTGGGTGCTACAGTTAATGAAAACTGAATTTTACTGTGGTTGATAAAATCAATCATACCATGAAAACCATCTGATTGATTATTTATGATTAAGTAAGCAACTAGGTTATGGGTGTTGGAATACTGCGACGGCATTGTGAGTTGTTATGGAATATGATGTGGGATTTAGAAATTAGCAGTTTAGAGTGGTTAGGGTTTATGTGGAGCATCAATTGGAAGTGATTTGAAGATCAATTACTTCAAGTGGCACTGACTTGGGGGAAAAATACGTTTGCACCAAATTTACAAAACAACCCCTTGAAGTATCCATTACCAGGAACTTGCTAGCAGTGGATTTCAAACCACTAGCAGTGGTTTGATAGATTATAGCAGTGGATACATCAAATTTACAAAACAGCCCCCCAAGTATACATTATCAGTAAAACCACTGGCAGTGCATTGAAAACCACAAGCAGTGGTTTCATAGACACTAGCAGTGGTTTGATAGACGATAGCAGTGGATACACCAAATTTACATAACAGCCCCTCAAGTGATACATTAACAGGAACCTGCTAGCAGTGGATTGAAAACCACTAGCAGGGGTTTGATAGATGCTAGTAGTGGATACATCAAATTTACAAAACAGCCCCCCGAGTATACATTATCAAGTCAACTCCAAGGAAGAATGAAAATCACGTGTGGGTACATTTACAACAAATCCTCATTATACTTACGACTTACGAGTTTTTAAAGTAAGTTGTAATATACATGTCTCGTTTTCTAATTCAAAGTTCTTGCGAAACATATATCCTAAAATTGGCATTGATATGTATGACACTCTGAATCATGATCACCAATATAAGGTTTTCCTAAAATAGTTATTATTACATCGTTATAATAAAAGCCCAACTAATTTCCGTATATATGGTCACGATCTATCTAGCTAGTTTAAGATATATTAATGTTAGAGTGCAAGGTGTGAAATAACCAAACACTTAATGAATACCAAAGTCAACCACTTAATTTACTCCTCAACAACGTATACCTTCCCCACATTAATTTACTCCTAAACAACTTATACCTTCCCCACATCTATTTAAGAACCTATACCTCACATACTACCCATATCACACATACCCCAATTATTAACCTCAACTGCTTTCACCTCACCTCCTTCATCTTCATCACTGCACCACCACTACATCATAGCGCCGCCTCCACCACCACTACATCACCGCGCGGGTATCGTTTACTACTTTTTATAAATACTCTTGACTGACTGTAAAAAGCTTCATGGGTTTTTGTTATATAGTTGTAATCTTAACTGGGTATCTCTTGGTTATTAGGTATTGTTATATAGTATATCATATGCAATTGATTAGTTGTAGGAATATATGCTTTGCTTTTATACTTGTTTGAAATTGATTAGGTGTCACGGGTGCCAATCCGAGGCCAAGCCGCGACCACAGTCGAGGCCAAAAGGTAAGATATGTCGTTGCGTATTTTAAATAGCTTAGGGTTTTAGGTAATGAGAACTATCCAAGCATCGTGTATCAAAAAGACCCTTTAAACCATTAAGGTTGAGTTGGTCATTTTAACAATTAGGGTAGGAGGGTAGGATGTTTAATTTTGGGACATAAACCAAGTTCTGGCAGGGTGTTGGGGTACAACCCCTTTCATGTGTAATAGCACTTTAATGAGATCATGCTGTGTTCATCTGCTTGTGATACAAAAGATTTGATCGTGTTTGCGGCCGACTATTTGAACAGTGTGTCTATGGTTGAGGGTTCCTGAAAACAAAAGAATGCTGTTAGTTTGTATACTTAAAGTGTTATTATACCATTGCCCAACACCATTTCATTCTCCTTTTTACAATGATCTTCCCAAAAACAAACCAACAACTCTCTCCTATATTATCAAACAACAAAATTGAAGTCAAAAGGCCATGACACGTGGCTTCTCTGATGGTTTACGACGAGGAGGTACACGGTTTCTTGGTCCGGTAGATACCGGAAAGTGTAAAGCCATTTCTTGCTACGGTATGTTATTGTTACCTGATGATGAGGGTTGAATCATGAAGTGTAGAAAGGTGGTGCAAAAGGGTTTAGCTTGCTTTGAGAATTGTTTAACTGAGTGTGTGTTTTTAGTGGTGTCTTTTTTGGTGAGAAAGTCCATGTTTATGTGTGACAAAGAGAGAGATCAGAGATGATAACAAGATAGATGAAATGGTTGGTAATGATAGATATATAATGGTGGCGAGCGATATGAAAGCGTTTTTGAGGGTGCCTCATTAACTCCACTTCACTCGCCATCACTATCATTACAAAACCCTCTCATCTATTTCTTATAATCTCTGACATCTCTTTGTTACACAGAAACATGGAGTTTCTCAACAAAAAACACACACTAAAAACACACACGCACAGTTATGAACTCTCTACGCATGGCTAAACCACTTTGCACCACCTTTCTACCCTTCAAGATTCAACTCTCATCATCAGGTAACCATTACAAACCGTAACAAGAAATGTGTTGTACACTTTCCTGTATCTACTGGACCAAGAAACCGTGTACCTCGTCGCTGTGAACCATCAAATAAGCCACGTGTCATCGACGCAAACTTTAATTTTGTTGGTTCATAATATAGTAGAGAATTGTTGGTCAATTTTTGGGGTGATCATTGTAAAAAGGATAAGGAAATGATGTCGGGCAATTGTATAATATCACTTTAAGTGGACACACTAACATCATTCCTTTGTTTTCAGGATCCCTCAACCATATACACACTGTTCAAATAGTCGTATGCAAACACAATCAAATCTTTTGTATCACAAGCATATGAACACAACATGATCTCATTAACCTAGTTAAAGTGTTATTACACATGAAAGGGGTTGGACCCCAACACCCTGCCAAGAACTTGGTTTATGTCCCAAAATCCACCATCATACCCTCCTACCCTAATTGTTAAAATGACCAACTCAACCTTAATGGTTTAAAGGGTCTTTTTGATACACGATGCTTGGATAGTTCTCATTACCTAAAACCCTAAGCTATTTAAAATACGCAGGTTAAGCTTTGGTCAAACTCGAAGAAGCAGACGATATCGGAAGTCAACTGGCAAAACCGCCTGGTTAACACGAGTTCGCGCCTTATGTGTTACGATATGTTTGTATAGAATAACATGGTTAGGATTACCGCTAAATGGATTATAGGTATAGTTTTTGAACATTTGCTTATACGTAGCTTAGTTATAGTTTCGGACCATTGGTGATTTTGGAAACACATTTTATGTTATCGATTGATGCTTATATATAAAATTATGTTCAGCGAATTTGTGTTGTTGTCACAAAACAAAAACGGAAAAAAAATGTTATTCTTATTCAAAATAGAAAATACAAACATCAATTAAACGCATTTTTTATGTTTTCAAGTGTAGATAAATATCCCATCTAAATTTTTACAAAACTAGACATAGAAAACAAGTGAATTTTTACTCCAACTAAACGCAACCTTAATGTTTATCCTATTTCATAAATATGTCCTCCAAATCCAACAATATATATGAACACCTTTTCCCATGCAGAAATGAACAGTCAAAACATATATGAGAAACATCTCATGTTTAAAAAAAATGATGATAACTTCAAAACAATATACATATTTTTTTCTAAACAATATACATTTTACACTTCTATTTTAAAACTAGTAAATGACAATACACATTTTCTGCTTAACACTCTAAAATTCCACTCTATTTAATCCGCTCTAACAACTCCTATCACAACTACCAACACATTTTGTGCTTAACACTCTATATTTCCACTCTCTATTTTTACTTGTCTCTAAAAAAAAACTTATCTCAACCAACAAAAACAATGGCCAACCCCCGTCTTCCCCTCTTGGATCAACTATCCCGTACAGCAAACTCTCGATCTGTCAAGTCTATGATGATTGTGGAATATTGGGGAGAAGTTAGGGATACTGTTCGGGATGAATTAGATCTCCAAGAGAAGATTGACGAGCTAACCGCTCTTGTACAACGTAGGGATGTGCTTATTGGAGAGCTGTTGGTTGTTGGTCCAACTAACTCGTCTGTTGCGACTGTTCGGCACATGAGAGGGATGCAAATTGAAGATAGGGCTGAGATTGTAAGGAAGCAGACCTCCATCTTAGAAAGGCGTGCTCGCGTTTGTTCTTTATTATCGTTCATTGAACATCTTGAGTCAATGGTCCTTTGACTTTGTGAAGCCTTCATGTTAGGTTTATGTTTGTTTAGGTTATGTAAATCTTTGATTTAGGTTAGTTATGGTGGGTTATGGTGGGTTATGTGTTGATGTACTAGTTAAGTGTATTTACTTTTGTTTATGTTGTTGTCAATCTTATTAATCTTATTTGTCTTTGTGTTTTACTAATCAACCTACATTGACGTTGAATTAAAAAAGAAAAATTATATCGCATAATCGACATAATTAAAATAAAAACATAAAATAAAATAGCAACCACATAAATCCTTGTATCCAATTTTTTGTTAGTAAAACATAATATGTTTGTCTAGTCGGTCTAAGTTGGTAAGATGAAAATGGCGCATTTAAAAAGTCGCTCAGAATACACAGGTTTATGTGAAAGTACTATACATGATACTTTGGTTTGTGTGATAATACTTTACACTTTTCTTACTGTTGTGTGACATAGTCAACAAAAAAAGATTTGCATTTGACTTGTAACTAAATTTTAGAATTGAAATTAGGTAGAGTTTTGGTTGGGTAAAAGGGTTTAGCTTCCATATATCGCTAAGATGAAAATGGTGCATTTAAAAGGTCGCTCAGAATACATCGGTTTATGTGAAAGTACTCTACATGATACATTGGTTTGTGTGATAATACTTTTACACTTTTCTTATTGTTGTGTAACAGAGTAAACAAAAAAGATTTGCATTTGACATGTAACTAAATTTAGAATTGAAATCAGCTAGAGTTCTTGTCAGGGGTCGGTGTGATAGTGGCCATAAATCGCTAACAAGAAAAAACGCGCTTTTAAAAATGTCGCTCAGAATATATCGCTTTTAAGTTTATTGCTTAAAAAATATCGCTTAAAAAAGTTGTTTAAAAAACTAGGTAAAATATTCCCTTAACAATTTAAAAGAAAGGGAACTAAATAAAGACATAAATTTAGGCCACCTAAATACAATTGTCGAATATACAATTTAGCTATACAAGTATTCTGAGTCGATGCACGTTTGCAATATGTTTAAACCCGTCTCCTAATGTCACGATTACTGTGAGGCATGGAAACCTGTCAAATTAAAGAAAAAAAAGGTTCAACATTTCCTCAAGTAAACAAATTCATCAAGTAGTATACTATACTTATTTTGGTTCAAGTTGGCTATCAAATCAAAATGGCTTATAAGTCAAAAGGCCCTAATTACTATGTGTGGCTATCAAATCAAAAGAGCTTATAACTCATATAAAAACACACATAAACCAAAGGAAAATTTTAATTGTTTTTTTGGTAAAAAAAAATAACAAAAGAAGAAAATGATGGACGAAGCAGATTTAACTACAAAAATGCCTTTCTGCGAGGAGTTAGCTACTGCTTCTGGTTCTAGTCTCGTTAGAGACATGATGGTGGAGAAGTTTCGTAGGGAGGTTACTGTCACTAGGGTGGACGAAGCAGAATTAACCAAAAAAGCCCAAGATATTAGGGCTCGTGTTGCTGAGATGGATTTCGTGATTGCAGAGTTGAAGCTTTTGTATCCCTTTGATTCATGTGTGCAAAGTATTTCACAGTTGAATATTTTGCAAAATGAGGATTTGGCAGACATTGCAAACATGTTGGTGAAGGTTGTGAACAAGCAGAAGCGAACAATGGAGCTTATGTCATTCATTGAGAAGCTCAAGTCTATGGTGTACTGAACTGGTTTCTTCTGGTGTTTTTCATATGTCTTTTGAGTTTAATATATGGTTAGGAATGTATAAAGTTTATGTTTATGCTTATGGATGTTTTATAAACCTATTAAGGTTAATTTTGTTGGATATTTTAATATATGCACTTACTTATTTATGTTTGTCTAAGTACTTTTGTGGGAACATACCTGTGTTATAACCTGCTCCCTTGATATGCTGGCTTGTAACGTAGTGTTGAAAACTGTCACACCCCCAAATTACCTGTTTTGCAGCGGAATAAAATTCCTGGGGATTGACTGTCATAGCATCACAATCACAGTTATATTGAACGACCTAAAGTGTCGTTTGAAAAGAACATCGTTTGATATATTAAAAACATTCAGAGTTACAAAGATAGGTCCCAAATGAAAATCAACATGCGCGGAAAATAAGTTTGGTACAAGTCAAACGATGTTTTTAAAGTATAAATCCCATGTGAGACGCGTCGTCACCGCGACTCTATGATATGTCCACATGCATGCCATGAAGTGAATGCCTTAGTTACCTGAAAATACATTGCTAAAAGTGTCAACACAAAGGTTGAGTGAGTTCATAGAGTTTTTGAAAATGTTTAATACGACTACCACAAGTATAAGTTATGTATGACAATGATGTCACAAAAATGATACAATTACTTAAGCACATGACACCGAAGCTTGACTGATGTTCGCCCCAACAGAGTGTTTTGCCAAACAACTCAAATAATGATAATGAAATGAAATGCATCCGTCCGGTTGGAATCCACCAACCCGGATGGAGGTGTCACCCTCGATAGATCTATCCACTCACCCTCGCTTCTATGAAATTAACGGTTCATGATTATGAAATGGGGACATTTAACTGGCAATGAGGTAACTTAAGCAATGTAATGAATTTGATATACTTGGTATCGTAATAAAAATGATGTGCAATGTATTCTCCCCCGTAGGTTTGAAATAAAGTAAAAACTTGAATAAATCAGGGCTATGAAAACTCACCTGTTGCAATGATTATGATGATATAATGGCAATACTGAAATGAGGCGCAACCTCTGATCGTGACCTATTATGAATGATATGTTCTAATGTAAATCATGAAACAATGTCATGCATGCAATCCATATGTAATCTATACCACTTGTACGTTTTTGAAAATAGAATTTATCGTCGAAATATATGTTTATGACATCTCGTCATGTTTATAAAATACTTTTACAAGTATATACGTTGAATCAACATCCTACGATAGTCGTTTTGTGATTTATTATGATATTATAACTTTTCGTCGTAAGATAACGTCATTGAAAATTTCATGAAAGTGACTAAAACGGCCTCGAAAATCTAGTCGTGAAATGGTGCACGTCGAGTGTTAGGAAACGAACTCAACGGTTTTAGGAAGCTTGTATCATTATCTCAAAGTTTTAGCATTTAAGTTTTCATCCTAGAGGTCTCAAACATGGAGAAAAATATAGGTAAAGTATCGTACTTGTGTCCAAAATATTGTTTAAGGGTGGTTTTCGGCAAAGTTTAAGTGACCGTATTTTATTCGTTACAACTCCGCTTGACGAACGGTTGGACATTTTGGAAAATATGCTTGGGGAACTTACTTTTACTAGAAGACATCACTTTATAAAAAGTACTACATCCATGTTAAAAACGACCCTCAACATGGTCCTTTGTGGCCGTTATATTTGTCTAATAGAAATATATTAGTTTTTCTTATATAATATAGTTACGGCAACTTTATATAAACGCGTGTAATTTAATCGTCCGTTTTCTACGTTTTATATGTCCTTAGCTTCGTATCAAAGTATACTAATATATTTTTGATAAGTCGACACAATTTATAACGCTTAAGACTCATTTTTGACTCGTAAAAAGTTAAAGTAACATGCTGAATTTTCTGGATTTTTATAGTTTCGTCGTCAAACTTGAAAAATTCATATCTTCTTCGTTATAACTCCGTTTTAACCCGTTCAAGCGACCACGTTTTCGTTTTAAAGTATATTTTCCACATATCTAGCCAAAAATTTTTTATCTACTGTCGAGAATTCCAGAATTAGAAAATATGATCAGACCCTTAAATTTAGTTGTCGAAAAATGATTTTTCTCCCGTAAAACTTATTCTAACCACTTCAAACCAACGCCAAAGCTATTCTAAACCTACCATACACCTTATTAGGGTGTCATGGGTTCTTAGACATCATCAAACATGATATGTTTCAAGGGATAATTTATAGGATAATTATATTTCATAATAAGTAATAAAAACATTAAAAGTGGTATAGACTCATATGTAACATGCATGTTTTCTTGCAAAAATGATGAAATAACATAAAGATAAATATGAAAAAGTTATGAAGATCATGAAAAGCTTACTTGAATGATTATGAATTTTTGAGCAAAGTATACTTAATAATCTTGAGGTTTTTATTTCAAAACCCTAACTAGATTATTCCTAGGACTTGATTAATACTTGGATCATGAAAAATTAATGGTTTTCCTTGGTGCTCTTGGGTTGGCCGGCCATCCTCAAATGGGTGAGAGGTTTCTTTTAGTTTTACACCTTTGTGTATGTGATATGTATGTGTTAAATAAATGAATATCTAGGATAATATCTAATATCTAATGTAAATTGTATAGGTGTACACATTGCTTAGGATATTTTCTAAAAAGAATGAAAAGGATATGTTTGGTCGACAAGACCAAATGAAGAAGCAAAGTCATGTTTTTTTTTTTTTTTTTTTTTTTTTTTTTTAATAATTAAATGCTTAAAAAGTTATGTATATTGATTATTTTATACATTAAATAAATTTTTAGTGTAGCGTTAGCTAGAAATAAATTTTAAGGGAACAAAATAAAATATATCGATGTCATAAAAATTATAAAAATACATTTCTTACAAAAATTGAGTGAAATAATAATTATCGAGTAGTATTTACGAAAACCGTCATAAATATATATATAACAATTTGTATACAAAATAAATTTAAAACATCGGGTAAACTAATAATATAATTTTTATAGTCTTAAAATGAGTATAAAAATATATCGGGATAATTTTTGGAAGTATCGGATCAATTGTTCAAAATAATTAATTACGCGATAACGTTTATTTAATAAAACTTTATACGTTTAACGTAACATGCAAAACCATGCATGAACTAATATGATGATAATGATGCTAATATGTAGACTGAACCTAGTCTATATGAAATGTCCTTGATGATTGTTCATGAATTCGCAGCTAAACCATTAAGGTTACGCGAATTTGATACTCGTAAACCTAGTTTACGATAAATGATGAAATAGTGAAACTTGAATAGTGATTTTCTCCGGAAATGAATAGTGTTACGTGAATAGTAAATTTTGAAATACGTTCTCAGAATATTACTTCGACTCCGAAAACGGTGAATAGTAAAATTTTGAATAGTAACCGGTGAATAGTAAATTCCCGAGATGAATAGTAAACTTGAGAAATGACCTGAAATTACGAGTTGTCACATTCGCCCATCCAAAAAGGAATTCAGTCCCTGAATTCAGTCCATGTTAGGTTCTACATTGTTACTTGTGAAAAGATGAGGGTATTTGAGGCGCATCTGGTCTTCCCGTTCCCAAGTAAACTCAGGACCTCTTCGAGAATTCCAGTGAACCTTCACGATAGGAATACGACTTTGTTTCAACTGCTTGACCTCGCGGTCTATGATTTCTGCAGGTTCCTCCATGAAATTTAATTTATCGTCGAG
Organism: Chrysanthemum seticuspe; assembly: GCA_019973895.1. Taxonomy (NCBI): domain Eukaryota; kingdom Viridiplantae; phylum Streptophyta; class Magnoliopsida; order Asterales; family Asteraceae; genus Chrysanthemum; species Chrysanthemum seticuspe. Next base: position 174,756,292 of record BPTQ01000007.1, read on the forward strand.
TTGGATTTCTTCCAATGGAATAACGAGTGATTCGTCTGAAAGACATTTCTTCAAGTTTGAAACGTGAAACGTGTTGCTTACGTGACCAAGTTCTGACGGAAGCTCAAGTCGATAAGCTACAGGGCCGACTCTGCTCAAAATTTTGAATGGCCCAATGTACCTCGGGTTCAACTTTCCGCGTTTTCCAAATCGCACCACGCCTTTCCAAGGCGATACTTTCAACATCACTTTGTCGCCAACTTGAAATTCTAATGGTTTGCGTCTAACATCTGCGTAACTTTTCTGTCGGCTTCTGGCAGTTCTGAGTCTATCTCGGATTTGGACTATCTTTTCTGTTTTTTCCCGTACCATTTCTGGACCAGTGAGTTGTGCGTCTCCAACCTCGGCCCAACAAATAGGTGATCGGCACTTTCGACCATAGAGTGCCTCAAATGGTGCCGCTTTTATACTGGTGTGATAACTATTGTTGTACGAGAATTCGATCAATGGAAAATGGTTAGCCCAACCATTTCCAAAATCAATCACGCATGCTCTCAGCATATCTTCTAATGTTTGAATTGTCCTTTCACTTAGACCATCGGTTTGCGGATGATATGCTGTGCTCATCTCTAATTTGGTTCCAAACGAATCTTGTAATGATTTCCAGAAGTTTGAAGTGAATCGACTATCTCTGTCGGAAATGATGGAAATTGGTGCTCCATGCCTTGAGACTATTTCCTTGACATAAAGTCTAGTGAGTTGTTCCATGGAATAAGTCTCTCTAATTGGTATGAAATGGGCTGATTTGGTAAGACGATCAACAATTACCCATATAGCGTCGTAACCTCCCGATGTCTTAGGAAGTTTCGTGACAAAGTCCATCGTAATGCGTTCCCATTTCCATTGGGGAATTTCTGGTTGTTGGATTAATCCTGAAGGTTTTTGATATTCGACTTTTACCTTAGAGCAAGTAAGGCATCTGCTAACGTACGTGGCAATTTCCGCTTTCATGTTCTGCCACCAATAAAGTTTCTTGAGATCCTGATACATCTTATCAGAACCTGGGTGAATAGAATACTTTGACTTATGCGACTCATGCATAATAAATTCTCGTATCCCGCCATAAAATGGTACCCACATTCTATCCTTGAGGCATAATACTCCATCTGCTCTCTTTACAAAGCCATTTGCATTTTCGGGCATACCATAAAGCTTTTCACTTGGTCGGTTTTCCTCCTTGAGTGCCTCGATTTGTGCCTCGAGTATTTTTGATGGTAAAGGTGAACTGATCGTCATTCCTAATGATCGGACTCTTAAAGGTTTGGGTCTTTCTTTCCAGCTAAGAGCACCAGCCACAACATTGGCTTTTCCCAGGTGATACTTGATTTCACAATCATAATCGCTGAGTAATTCCAACCAACGACGTTGCCTCATGTTAAGTTCCTTCTGATCAAGAACATATTGTAAACTCTTGTGGTCCGTAAACACTGTGCACTTTGTACCGTAAAGGTAGTGTCTCCAAATCTTGAGTGCAAAAACTACGGCCCCCAACTCAAGATCATGAGTGGTGTAACTCTTCTCATGGACCTTAAGTTGTCGAGAAGCATACGCAATCACCTTCTCGTTTTGCATTAAAACAGCTCCAAGCCCTTTATGTGAAGCATTGCAGTATACTACGAAGTTCTCAATTCCTTCGGGTAGTGCCAAAATTGGCGCACTGCAAAGCTTTTGCTTCAACAACTGAAAAGCAGCTTCTTGTTTCTTTCCCCATTCGTACTTCTTGTTTTTCTGTGTCAACTTGGTTAAAGCTTTAGCTATCTTTGAAAAACCTTCGACGAATCTTCGGTAATACCCGGCGAGTCCTAGAAATTGTCAGATTTCTGTAGGATTTGTTGGAGTAGCCCAATCTTTTACGGCTTCAATCTTTGCAGGGTCTACTTGTAATCCTTGACTATCAATGACATGACCAAGAAATTGTACTTTACGGTTCCAAAAATCACACATGTCTTGAGTATATCTTGAAATGTTGGAATTGTTCTCTCGCTCTGTCCATTGAGCTGAGGATAATAGGTGGTACTTATGTCCTAATAGATTCCATGGGAAGAGTGAAATGATTATGAGAAGTCTAAGGTGAATCGAATAGCTTATGATAGGTACAACTGGAATTGATACCACGTGTCTCATGTCATATTTCAAAATGTTAAGTCTGTTGAAAAGGACCTTAATGAAAAGAATAGATTATGGGTAACAGTTGTGATTCCTAGCGCTTCTAGTTCTAGCGAATGTCATGACTTGAGTCTTACTTGTGTAAGGTGTTTAGTCTCCATGACTAAAATGTTTATTGTTTGATTATCAAAGTGTTTCCATGCTCTATGTTGTCAAGTCACATAACCTTAAATATTTAAGTGATGTGGTGTGGTGGTTGATTTTCAAGATTTGTCCCGATATTGAGTGCTTCTAAAATATTTCATCACTTAGATTGTTATCATACTAGCAAGAAAATAGATATCATCTCATACTATGTCGAAGAATGTTTGTTCTAATTTTTCTTGTAGATGGGGAGTCATTGTTTGTCCGATAGGTTCAAACCTGTTGCATCTCTTGATATGGAAGTGAGGTTATCTGTAGTTTCTAGAGAACACAAGGCCTTAGGGGAAGTTTATATTGATAACCTTAATCTAACCAAATTTTCCTTTAAGGGAAAGTCATTGTAGGAAAGTTCACATATTGTTAAAGCCATGTTTAGTGAAATGTTCTTTAGTCTTGGTTAGAAGACTTGGTTTCTCCCTATAGTGTTGCTTAGTTTATATTCGCTTCGTACTAAATCTTGTAACTTGGTCTAGCTAGTACTTTTGAAATGATATAATTTGGCTTCTAGTCCGTAAATAGTGGTTCAGAATGTCTCGTGATATCTTAAGATTTTTGGTTGAGTTTTGAAACATCTTACTACATACTTCTAGTCCTTGTTGGTATTTCTGAAATCCTTTCATTGTTTTCTTGTATCGAGGAATCCTCCTCATAGATGGTATAGAAAGCCTTTCCTAAAAAGGTCACTCGTCAAATTCTAACTTATCGGTTGAGTGAGAGATGAATGGCGTAGGCTTCTATAGAGTGTTAACAAAAAGAAATGTTTATGAGAAATTTATCTGTTTACAAATCCTTTGCTTTTGAGTGAAGATTGTTTTAAGATATTTGAAATGATGCTTGTTACTTTCATGACATAATTCTTCCTGAATTATACATAGGTGATCAGGCTATGTATAATCGAGGACAAATGATGTGATGCTTAGTTTTGTTGAAATGGTATTATGTTCCTCCAAAATTTTAGATGGTATTCAACGTTTTGTTTTGTAAAGTAATGGCTCAAACAATTTTTCAGACTAACATGAAAATCGTTTCGCATGACGGTATTAAATAGTTGATAAAATGACTGAAAGCCAATTGATAGAGTGGTAACGAAACAACTTGTTTTAAAACTTTATGAAACATTGTTTCTAAGATGGTGGTAAAATAGCTCGAAATAAAATTAAATGAAATAATTTCATGAAATAGTAGCAAAATAACTTGAAATATATTGTGTTGAATGGTTTGTAGGATACGTGGGAGAACCTCATAGAGTGGTAATAGTCTCCTAATTGGTCAAGAATAAATTTGGCCTAATCCCTAGTAAAACAGTGGTGTATTGTTGCGAAAAGATTGAAAATTGAGCAATTGGAATAGGGAATGAAGTAAACAAAGGTTGTGATTATCGTGGAGATAATAAATGATAAAGATTACATTAGCTAGAAAGGTACTTATTATCTGTTCCTGTTGGTAGTCTAATCATGTCTCAAGTGTAAAAGCAGTAGGCGGTCTAGTGGCAATAGCCCTAGAACTCTCACAGTCCTCAAACCTATGAGATGGTGCAGTGTCTATAGTCTTAGTGGTAGATGGTAGTGGTGTGTCAAATTATGCACGATTCCCAAGCGGCAAATCAAATGTATGACTAATAGGTCCACTGGGACTAAGCTTGTAAGTCCTACCAAATGGTATGATCTGTCCCAACAGAATGATAAAAACTGTCCTGATCCTACAATGAATCAATAGTGATCGTGATGGTGTAGGTGCAACTTTGTCCTCCAAAGGGTTCAGTCTCATCATCTCATGTTATTGGTGTTGAGTCAACTGATGTTTAAAATGGTGATAGGGAATGATAGGGCATTCTCCATATCAAAGTCTAATGTGAGTATGATGGGATGGGTATCTGAAGGCATTAATGTGACAATCGATTTGAAATAAAAGTAAATAACTCGCAAAATGTGCGTATGAAACCGCATGTATAGTGACTATGCACTTATGATGAAATGATGAGATGCTATGATGATGTAGTTACAGTCTAGGGTCAATGATGCAACCTAGTTCTCTATAACCGAAGCTCTGATGCCAATCTGTCACACCCCCAAATTACCTGTTTTGCAGTGGAATGGAATTCCTGGGGATTGACTGTCATAGCATCACAATCACAGTTATATTGAACGACCTAAAGTGTCGTTTGAAAAGAACATCGTTTGATATATTAAAAACATTCAGAGTTACAAAGATAGGTCCCAAATGAAAATCAACATGCGCGGAAAATAAGTTTGGTACAAGTCAAACGATGTTTTTAAAGTATAAATCCCATGTGAGACGCGTCGTCACCGCGACTCTATGATATGTCCACATGCATGCCATGAAGTGAATGCCTTAGTTACCTGAAAATACATTGCTAAAAGTGTCAATACAAAGGTTGAGTGAGTTCATAGAGTTGTTGAAAATGTTTAATACGACTACCACAAGTATAAGTTATGTATGACAATGATGTCACAAAAATGATACAATTCCTTAAGCACATGACACCGAAGCTTGACTGATGTTCGCCCCAACAGAGTGTTTTGCCAAACAACTCAAATAATGATAATGAAATGAAATGCATCCGTCCGGTTGGAATCCACCAACCCGGATGGAGGTGTCACCCTCGATAGATCTATCCACTCACCCTCGCTTCTATGAAATTAACGGTTCATGATTATGAAGTGGGGACATTTAACTGGCAATGAGGTAACTTAAGCAATGTAATGAATTTGATATACTTGGTATCGTAATAAAAATGATGTGCAATGTATTCTCCCCCGTAGGTTTGAAATAAAGTAAAAACTTGAATAAATCGGGGCTATGAAAACTCATCTGTTGCAATGATTATGATGATATAATGGCAATTCTGAAATGAGGCGCAACCTCTGATCGTGACCTATTATGAATGATATGTTCTAATGTAAATCATGAAACAATGTCGTGCATGCAATCCATATGTAATCTATACCACTTGTACGTTTTTGAAAATAGAATTTATCGTCGAAATATATGTTTATGACATCTCGTCATGTTTATAAAATACTTTTACAAGTATATACGTTGAATCAACATCCTACGATATTCGTTTTGTGATTTATTATGAAATTATAACTTTTCGTCGTAAGATAACGTCATTGAAAATTTCATGAAAGTGACTAAAATGGCCTCGAAAATCTAGTCGTAAAATGGTACACGTCGAGTGTTAGGAAACGAACTCAATGGTTTTACGAAGCTTGTATCATTATCTCAAAGTTTTAGCATTTAAGTTTTCATCCTAGAGGTCTCGAACATGGAGAAAAATATAGGTAAAGTATGGTACTTGTGTCCAAAATATTGTTTAAGGGTGGTTTTCGGCAAAGTTTAAGTGACCGTATTTTATTCGTTACAACTCCGCTTGACGAACGGTTGGACATTTTGGAAAATATGCTTGGCGAACTTACTTTTACTAGAAGACATTACTTTATAAAAAGTACTACATCCATGTTAAAAATGACCCTCAACATGGTCCTTTGTGGCCGTAATATTTGTCTAATAGAAATATATTAGTTTTTCTTATATAATATAGTTACGGCAACTTTATATAAACGCGTGTAATTTAATCGTTACAAGTCCGTTTTCTACGTTTTATATGTCCTTAGCTTCGTATCAAAGTATACTAATATATTTTTGATAAGTCGACACAATTTATAACGCTTAAGACTCATTTTTGACTCGTAAAATGTTAAAGTAACATGCTGAATTTTCTGGATTTTTATAGTTTCGTCGTCAAACTTGAAAAATTCATATCTTCTTCGTTATAACTCCGTTTTAACCCGTTCAAGCGACCACGTTTTCGTTTTAAAGTATATTTTCCAAATATCTAGCCCAAAATTTTTTATCTACTGTCGAGAATTCCAGAATTAGAAAATATGATCAGACCCTTAAATTTAGTTGTCGAAAAATGATTTTTCTCGCGTAAAACTTATTCTAACCACTTCAAACCAACGCCAAAGCTATTCTAAACCTACCATACACCTTATTAGAGTGTCATGGGTTCCTAGACATCATCAAACATGATATGTTTCAAGGGATAATTTATAGGATAATTATATTTCATAATAAGCAATAAAAACATTAAAAGTGGTATAGACTCATATGTAACATGCATGTTTTCTTGCAAAAATGATGAAATAACATAAAGATAAATATGAAAAAGTTATGAAGATCATGAAATGCTTACTTGAATGATTATGAATTTTTGAGCAAAGTATACTTAATAATCTTGAGGTTTTTATTTCAAAACCCTAACTAGATTATTCCTAGGACTTGATTAATACTTGGATCATGAAAAATTAATGGTTTTCCTTGGTGCTCTTGGGTTGGCCGGCCATCCTCAAATGGGTGAGAGGTTTCTTTTAGTTTTACACCTTTGTGTATGTGATATGTATGTGTTAAATAAATGAATATCTAGGATAATATCTAATATCTAATGTAAATTGTATAGGTGTACACATTGCTTAGGATATTTTGTAAAAAGAGTGAAAAGGATATGTTTGGTCGACAAGACCAAATGAAGAAGCAAAGTCATGTTTTTTTTTTAATAATTAAATGCTTAAAAAGTTATGTATATTGATTATTTTGTACATTAAATAAATTTTTAGTGTAGCGTTAGCTAGAAATAAATTTTAACGGAACAAAATAAAATATATCGATGTCATAAAAATTATAAAAATCCATTTCTTACAAAAATTGAGTGAAATAATAATTATCGAGTAATATTTACGAAAAACGTCGTAAATATATATATAACAATTTGTATACAAAATAAATTTAAAACAACGGGTAAACTAATAATATAATTTTTATAGTCTTAAAATAAGTATAAAAATATATCGGGATAATTTTTGGAAGTATCGGATCAATTGTTCAAAATAATTAATTACGCGATAACGTTTATTTAATAAAACTTTATACGTTTAACGTAACATGCAAAACCATGCATGAACTAATATGATGATAATGATGCTAATGATATGTAGACTAAACCTAGTCTATATGAAATGTCCTTGATGATTGTTCATGAATTCACAGCTAAACCATTAAGGTTACGCGAATTTGATACTCGTAAACCTAGTTTACGATAAATGATGAAATAGTGAAACTTGAATAGTGATTTTCTCCGGAAATGAATAGTTTTACGTGAATAGTAAATTTTGAAATACGTTCTCAGAATATTACTTCGACTCCGAAAATGGTGAATAGTAAAATTTTGAATAGTAACCGGTGAATAGTAAATTCCCGAGATGAATAGTAAACTTGAGAAATGACCTGAAATTATGAGTTGTCACAAAAACATAACCTACATCATCAAAAAAAAGTATAATCGATATGGATACGTGTCCTGTGGTAAGTGTGATATGAATTAATTAGTAACTTTGACGCACCAGGTAAAATATAAGTGTCTGCTATAAAAAAAAAAACAAAAAAAAAACGGCGATATTCCTGGGCTGCTAAATGCTACTTTGTGACACATATATCGCCTGGTTTATTAGATTTATGTGTCACAAAGTAGCATCTAACAGCTCAGAAATAGCGTTGTTGTTTTGTTTTTTTTTTTTTTTTTTTTTGCACCACCTTAATTTTTTTATCGATTTCCTGCAAAGGCTTTATCTTGCTCTTCAATGAAAACCAAGTTACGCTTAACCTTAGGCTTAGCAACTACATCCCTATGGCTAACAGACATATCGACATCAACATCAATAAGGCTGCTTTCTTCTTCTTCAGCCCAAGCAATAAGCTCATCATATGTCATATTGCTTGCATCTTTTAATCTTCTTCCATGTATAATCAATTTGGTTGTATAATCATCTTCAGAATCATAAAAGTTAAGATTTTCATAATAAAAATCAAATAAATTTTGGGGATTATGTGCCATATACATCATTAACTTCCCATATCGATCAGCAAGATCATACATGGCAGCCACATCCCTATCACACTCTATTAGTTTCAATCCTACCTCTAATTGACATTGTGGTAAACAGAAAAACAACGAATGGAAATTTAGCTCAGTATGTTCTTTCAGATACTGGCACATACTACTATAGTCCACCTTCCTATCCTTGGACACACTCGAATAAAAAACACCCCCATTTTCATACCTCAACGGTTGGAATAAAACTCCCCCAAAACATGAACGTCAAACAGGTAACGAGGATCTGAAGTCCAACTAGGTGCCATCCTGTTACAGGAACACATAAAATAAAATACTTTAAAAAATATATATATAATTTTAAATGTAAACCCTAATTAGGTACGAATATTGAAACATTAAATAGAGACAAAATTGATATTGGGGACCATGACAATAAAGTATCACGAACCTTTCGCACAATTCAATTTTAATAATTGAATGAACACGACAGTTGAATTAGATTATTAAGCAGCTAGGGTTCTGGTCGGTAGGAAGTGAATGTGGGCACAAAAAGATAAAACACAAAGTAGTAGTGTATCATAAATCGCTAAATTGAATAAAGGCGCTTTTAAAAAGTCGCTCCGAATATTTTGGGAAATGTGATAGTACTTTACAGTTGTCAATGTATATAATGTAAGAACGTCGATTAAAAAATTTTGCTTTAATATTTACCTGAAAAAGTCGCGTATTCAGTTTCAGGCCTTTTTTCACACCTAAAAAGTCGCTTAGCAGTTATTACAATATACTAACAGTGGTTAAACAACACTACTAGCAGTGGTTTAATTCAAGCATTGGATTCATTCTTCTGGCAGTGGTTTCATCAACTCGAGCAGTGGTTTGAAATGTCCTAGCAGTGGATACACCAACCACACTCGAATCTATTGCCCAAGATTACATCAACCAAACCTAGGAGAAAATAGTGATATTATGCACTAATATGAAAGATTACTACATAATGGTTGTGTTGAAAGTATATCAGAGAAAAAATTTAGTGAAATGTTTTTTCGTTTGGTCTACATGATCCTTGAGTGGTCTTATGCACTAATATGAAGGATTACAACAAAATGGTTGTGCTGTGAAACTCCTAACGTATAAAAGGGTTCACCGCCTAACCGTTATACGCGCATAAAATGGCCATGTTGAAAAGTCCTTACCATAAACTGTTAAAATTTGTAACTGTCTAAACAGTCCAATCGAATACAAGTATATACACACCCACCACTGAAAGTTTGTTCATGTAACCCAAAAAAAAAAATAAATAAATAATAGTTAAAATGTCATAACAATCTACATACATGAACTTAAACCTTATACGATTTCCTAACAAATATGGAAAACAGGATACACCAAACCAACATAACAATCTACATACATGAACTTAAACCTTATCATCTTTCCATGCTCAAACTCACAATCTTCAAAAAAGTACGTCCAGTCACCTAATGCATTCACATGATTCACCCGGTATGGATTGTCTCTATGATACTCAATCTGAATTTGCATCATGTATTCGACTTCATCATTCCTAAAAAGTGCATTATGATAAAAATGCATAGGATGATTGTGAAGAAAATGGTCTGGAATGTCCTGGTGTGCAACAATTACATAAATTATATAAAATTATATAAATGCATAGACAAAAAAAGTACACACAAAACACAAACTTACAAGTTTACATAACGGAAGAATTTCAGTAGACCTTCTGTAAAAGACATCAGTTCGCTCACCAAAATGATCAAGGTTACCAATCCATTGGCAAATGTGTTGCATTCGCTCATCACCTGTTTCAAAAATATCAAAATAAATCTTAAAGATAAATGTTATGATATTACTCAATATGATTATGAGATTTCAAGCCTACCTCCATCTTCATTATCAAGATCATTTTGTGGATAAAACAATTGCGTCACACCAAGAAACTGCCCCTGTATCTTTGCCCCACCATCGAAACCAAACACGGTTATATTCAACCTATTCTTCTCCAATTTAGTAAAAACAATAACATCGCCAAATTCAATATCGGAATATTGAAGAGCAGTCGACCACATCTCATCATCCATAACATACAAAGCACAAGGATCATGACCTCGTTCATAGCCCCAAGTAACATCCACATTAAACTCCATTCCTTCAACAACAACAACAACAGTACCTTGCAACCTAATACCATCTAGAAAATTACCGGGCAATGTCTGAAACACCATCTGCTGATTGACAATTATAACATATACAGTAATAAAATACACTTATTTTTAAAAAAACGTAAACAAAAAAATTATTTCTTATAAATAACCTGTGGAAATCGAGGGTATGGCAGCCGATAACTCTGAAACCTTATATGACGACTTTCTACACCAGCATATTCCTCAACTTCCAACCCATTAGAATCATAGCCAGTAACGTAAAAAGAGTAATCACCTTCTTGAACAAAGTGTAACATATGAACATCCGTATACATGTTTTCATGAACAAATTCTACCCATTTGTTACCTACAATCCTAATGGGACCTCCTAACCGAGCAACAATCCTTACTTTCTTCCGTTGTCTATGTATTCCAGTTAAATATAAATGACGATTCCCATTAAAAGCACGGTCAGCAAATCGAGGAAGCTCAAGAAACCCAGGGTAAAAAGTTATGTTTGGTCGCACCACAAACTCGATGGCCATGATTACCTTATAAACAATTTCAAGCATGTAAAGTTAAGTTAATTCTAAAATTTTGATAACGAATATTCAAACATAAAATACAGTCAATATTGATATGGGGGACCATGACAATAAAGGATCACGAACCTTTTGAGAAATTCAATTTTAATAATTGAACAAAATTGACAGTTGCACGAAAAAAGCAAGGGTTCTGGTCGGGTAGAAATTGGATGTGGCCAAAAATAGCTAAAAGATAAGGTTTTAGTGTATCATAAATCGCTTTAAAAAAGTCGCTCAGACTATATCGCTTAAAAATTCGCTTATCTATTCTCCCGCCAAAATAATTTTCCCGCCTAAACACAAGTCAACAAAATAAGCATAAATACAGTAAATTCTATAGTGCACATACAACAATGCACTATGGCTTTGAACTTATCTGGAAAAGGTATTTATGAACAAGTGCCAAACAGGAAAGAGGATGCTGATGACAATTTGATAGAACACATACAACAATCCACAATGGCTTTAGACTTACCTGAGAAGAAAAAGCTAGATGGTGATGTTACGGGTAAGGAGAACCAAGATGGCATTACACCAGAAAAAGTTAAGGCATTGGCAAAAAGGATTAAAGATCTGGAAGAGTTCTTTGAAAAACTCAAGGAAAGGAAATCAACTGAAGAAGGATGTGGTTCTAGCAGTACTGTTTGAATGGATGTAATGGTTGAATAAAAAATGTTATGAGTCTAAAATTTAACAATGTAATGGTTGTGTTGAAAATCTTATCTATGAAATAATTTATTGAGATGATTGTTGTAGTTTTGTTATCGAGATACTTGTGCTGATAGACATCAGCATATTTAATCAAAATAATTGCAATGTAACATACACATGGTAGTAGAACCATCATCACATACTAGTTTGTAACATACACTAACTAGCCTTCACCACATACTGAAAATAAATTGTTTCATCATGATGACTAGTTAGTGTAGTTTGTAACATACACTAACTAGTCATCATGCATGGAAAGGAACAAAAATACAAATTGTTTAACAGAGTACATACCACCCTGGAAGATCAAATAACTACCACATGGTAGCCTTCATCATACCTTCGAATTACTTGGATCAGAAGAGGCTAGGTATGACATGGAACCATCAGCTGTGGAATCTTCAACAATCACTTGATCATTAACCAAACTGATTGCCTCATCACCCTTCATATCATCAGATTGATTACTACCAACTGCTTCAAATTCATCAAATAATCTCCTAGATTTCAAGGTACCTGTTTCAAAACGACTATTCTTGGACACATATTGAACTACAGTAGAGCTTCCAACTGTAGGAAGGCCATCAATATCAGTAAAAAGCCTCTTACACTTTAAAGGGCTGTTTTGAATAGATGGAAGTAAAATAGTAGAATGTGGATCCTGAAGGTCATGATTATCAGTATCCTCAAAGTCGTTAAAAAGGTTCTTACCTCTTAACGGACTAATCTCGAACCCACGTTCGTTTGACAAACACTCGGTAACAGTTGACTTCTGTGTCCAAGAATCTTCAAAGTCATTCGACACGTAAGGTCGGACTGTAGTCCTTAAACAAGGAGGAATGTATTCAAGGTCATTAATACCACCAAATTCAGACTTTCCTCTGAATAAACTAGCTTCAACAAAAGGCTTCATATAAGGTGTCCTAAGGTAGGCTGGTGAATTTTTTTCCTCTTCTTCCCATGCCATTAGTTCTTCAAACGACAGACATTCGACATCTTTTTTTTTCTTTTCGTGACTTTTAATTTTAAATGTCAGTTCATTGTCTGAGGAATCAAAAGACAGGTTCTTGTGATAGTAGCTAACTAAATGAACCTGTGGCTGATGACAAACATAGATCTCAACTAGACCATGGAGCTCAGCCATGTCATACAGTTTCTTGACATCATTATCACCTTCTACAAGGGTCAACCCTTCCTCCAGACTACTACATGGAAGACAAAAATACCAAGCCCAAATATCCTCCTTAATTTCTTTCAACAACATGTCACATATTTGAGAATACCATAACCTACTCAACCTAGGTAACCTCAAATGTAAAACATCTCCACCTAAATAACTTAAGGGATAAAAAAAAACTGACTGCCATGATAAACATCAAACCCAAGATCTTGACTGTTTTCAGACATTCTGTGTAACAATGGAAATAATTCAGCAAAACAAAATATATTTAAGATAAAATTTAACAGAGAAAAAGTAAATGGACAAACTTACAGCCATTCTTGATACCATAATTCATAACAGGCCTTTGATTATGTGTTTTGTGATGCCATAGTTAGTAGAAGTCTGAAAAACACAAAATATATGTAAGATAAAATTTAGTTTTGGTTAATAATAGGTACAAAATATACAAAAGGTACAAAAAATTGAACAGTTTAAAAGTGTCTAAAAAGTACAGTATAGCCATACTCAAATGATATATCTAAGATATAGTCAAACTCGCCCAAAAAAAAGTCGCCTAGTTTACATGTTGGATAATGCATATCGAATGGACAATACTTGTAAAGTAGCATGCATGGGTTTGCCCTACTTTGTATATCCATAATTTGGTGTGTGCCTATTTTTTTTTTTGCTTATTTTTTTAGAAAAATATTACTAGTAAACAAATTTGTAGCGTCTCTAACTATCCTATTACATTAGTTTGAACACGACAATATAATACAACATGTTGAATACAAAAATTAAAACCATTCAAGGGAGCATATGGTTATCAATTTGTTTCAAGTAATACATCAACAAAACTAGAACATAACTAAACAGAAACACGGTGTTTAAAAAATACCTAGCCATTTGTTCACGGTATGAAAGCGCAGCCTGAATACGATCCTTCACATCCAATGATAGACCAAAAGCCAAGCGGTATAAAAAATACATACCCAAATACCACAATCACCAAATATCCCGGCCTGCTTCGGTAGTTGTTCAGCGATAGTAAATGTAATGAAATAACTTGCTGGATCAATGCCTTTCTTCTCAAATACTTGCGCTTGTGCTAGGACCTCAGGTAATTGTAGCTGTGGACAAAAGTAGCACTGTTTTAAAAAATCTAATGTTTTAAAACCTGGTTAAACGGTTATGTATTAATTCTTATGACATATGAATAAATAGCCAAACCTGTAAACACTCTCTCAGTTTGATATAAAACTCTCGCCATTCCTCTTCAAAAGTTTGACCGCTATCATAAAAGGTAAAAATGCCAGTGTCTATCTCCAAACGCGCAAGACACCAATGAGCTTCAGTTTCATTAATAGGCATGAAAACCTACAACATTTGGGTCACAAACATAACATTAATATATGGCAAAAGCTAATCAGCATAATTAAATATATATATATATATATATATATATATATATATATATATATATATATATATATATATATATATATATATATATATATATATATATATATATATATATATATATATATATCGTTACTTACGTGCTTAGCGTCAGACCATGGAATACAGTATCTTTCACCATTAGCATACCACAACGGCAAAGAATTTTGTAACAGAAGCTGAACAAAATAGCTACTAACCATCGCCCAATCTTTCCTAGGCGGGTCTAAGCAAACCAAACTTTCCCAAAACCTTCTATCCACACACACATCGTCACACCAAGGAAACTTGCAGTTAAGCGGTCCAATTTGTCCAAGAAATTTGTCAAATTCATTTGTAAAATGAACTCTGTTGACAGCATCGGTGGAGCGTGCAAGATCCTAGTATATGAAACGATTAAACTTATAATCAATTGTCATTAACAAGATATATTTTAAAAGGTTGTCAAGAAGTATTTTTCATACCTCAACCCAAGGCGTGACAAATTTAAGTTTTTCACTCATATCTGGATCAGGTAAGCTAGAGCATCGTCTTTTCTTTTCAGCATATGCCTTGGTCCAATAATACGAATTAGCTTCACCCAAACGTTGTTCACTCCTCTTGGAAACTGCAAAACGCGCTCTACTGGCTTTCATATGATCTGAGTTCATGATTGCTTCTCCCCTTTTCTTTCGTTCATTTTCATACTGCAACCTCTTTTCCTCTTCCCTCATTATCAACTTGTCCTCTTCCATCCTTAACCTCTTCTCTTGTCGCATCAACTGCTGCTCTTTTAACTGGGCACTTTCTAATTCTTCATGTCGCAACCTTAATTCTTCTTGGATAATAAATTCCTGTCAGCGTTTATAAAGAACCTATCGTTATGATATGTTATGGTACGGAAAGGGTTTTACACTTGTTTCCTGATTTTGTAAATTACCTTTGCAAGATCGCCATCAGAAATTTCATCTATCCGCGCTGATGAACTAGTATCAAAGCTTGACAGACTTGACTCAAACAAGTCAAGAAAATCATGATTAAGCTCATCACAAAACTGTGCACTAAGATGCCGAAGATCATTAGTTAACTCCAATTTCTCCTAAGAATGAAAATAAGTATTTATAAAAAGCATATATACGAAAGATAAATTAAGTTTTCAATCCACTGCTAGAGTATATGAAACCACCGCTAGTGGTTTTGAATCCACTGCTAGCAGGTTCCAGATAATGGATAATTGAAGGGCTATTTTGTAAATTTTGTGTATCCACTGCTAGAGTATATGAAACCACTGCTAGTGGTTTGAAATCCACTGCTAGCAGGTTTCTGATATTGGATACTTGAAGGGCTGTTTTTGTAAATTTCGTGTATCCACTGCTAGAGTATATGAAACCACTGCTAGTGGTTTGAAATCCACTGCTAGCAGTTTCCTGATGATGTCAAAGTATATATACGAAAAACAAAGGAAATATTACCCCATTTCTCTCTCGAGCAAGAACCTGAAAAAAGGGACGTATATTATTATCAGTAGTCGTGTGATTATTGATGGGTCTATGAGTTTGAACAAACGCTTAAATAACCTGAATAATTGTCTCAAGTTTGAACAAACGCTTATTTAACTCTGTAATAACACGATCATGTGTTATGCTGATCTCTATTATACTGCTCTCACTCCTGCGTATAATAGGTAAATGTTTCCTTTCAGTCTTGCCACGTTTGCGTGCTGCGGCCATCTTCTTCAACCACTCGTCGTAAAGATGTGTTGTTTTCACTGGTGGAGTTCTAGGTATGTAATCATGGAAAAATGCCGTAAACTTTATATACCAATCAGATCTCCTCTCAGCTATTGTCGGTGTAAGTTCTTTAACAGGATTGGAATCCTTAAAAATCAAATAATAATGTTCAATAAAATATTGCATTAATGTAGAAAAAAAGATTGCATTAATAAGAAAATTTTAAATATTATCTTTTACCTTTCCAAAAAGAAACTTATAATCAGATCTTTTGAAGGGTGTATTCTTTGACCACGCTACTCCTCTTGGCATAATATCAGGAACTTTATTCCACCATAGAATGCTTCTTTCAAAAGACTCCAGTATCCATATCTATACGGATTTTGGAATTTCAATAAAAAATAATAACATAAAATATTGATACATAAAATGAATCCAGTGTATATTGATATATATAATATTAACCTTGAAAGCCCAAACGAATCCTGACAGTGTATAGGTTGGAACAAACTTGTGGTCTTTGTTAATACCTTGAAGGAAATCCCACTTGTGTTTATCTGCAACATCCAAAATTTCATCATACAAATGCCTCCAAATATGCTCTCCCCATGGGAAGGCATCCCAATCATCTAGGTTTTCAACTAATCGCATGAGAGAAACATCAACTTCCTGAACCAATAATCTGCCCATGAAGATAACCTCCAAAGCTAACAATAGACAAAGACGTACTGCATCTTCGTCGCATATGATACCAAATGCCTCTTCATCCTCAATTAGGCCAAGAATATCTAAGTTTGTAATTTTTGAACCTGAAAGTTTTGGGAAAACCCTTGACATAAAATTGAGGTGTCCAGATCCATATTTTTTAAAACTTACTTTTCCAAAATGAAAACCAGTGATAAGCGAAAACTCTGGACGACCGAAATGTAGGGGACGGTCGTCAATATAATATACAATCGGCATATCATAATAATTTTCATTCGGATAACATTGTTTTTGTAAAATATAATCTATCATATGTGCTTCGTGGTCAAAATAAGAAAGGTCCAACCATTTACCGAAACAAGTTCCTCGAAACAACTTCCTTCGTTTTTTATCCAACTTGGATTTTATTAAAGAAAAGTAGTTTGGTTTACTTCTGATGATGATTTTCGCCTCATATTCCTACAAATGAAACAATTAAATAAATAAATAAATAAAATAAAATAAAATAAAAAACATATTCTACTTAATTACATATAAGGGGAGTAACAAAGCTGCATTCAATCATCCAAGCCTCACAGTACAACTTTGTAACAAATACCAAATATATTTTCATTGGTTAATGCATTTATTGCAAAAAGGTAGAACAACAAAGAATAACATCTCAGACACCAGATAAATTACAAACCCCAACACAATCTAAAACCTTTTGCTAACTTAAATAACCACAATTGTTGTTGCAAAACTACTATTAAACATGATTAATTTCAAATAAATAAGGGGAAAAACAAAGATACGAACAATTTATATATATCAACATAAAAATACATACCCGAATACGAAACATTTTGTTGCAGGATTTCGAGAAGACGAATAGTTATTGACTTGTAGGAGTATTTTGTAATGTATGTGTTATTCTAATTCATTGGTTAGGAAAGATATGCGATATGAAAAAGCGCTGAAAATAAAACGCTTAAGTAAAAAGTATTTTTACAGTGGTGTAAAAAATTGGATAACAGTACAAAAGTACAATTTTGTTAAAAACCGCTCAAATTAATTCGCTTAAGTCGCTCGACATTTGGAAGGATCAAAAGGAATAAAATAATACTTTCTAAAGTTTGACTTTTTTCTCAAAAATATAAAAAAAAAATCGCTCGAATCTTAAAAAGTCACTGGATATAAGTCGACTATAAATCGTAGGTACGAAAATGATTGGGTTCAGAAAAGTGTCAGGACACTTGGCACTCATAGATTGGAAGAGAAAAGTCGCAAGTCTCAAAGTCTATTTTGGAAATACCCCAACTTTTCTCCTAAAAAGTGTTGACACCTTGAGCAAAACATGCATTCTCATAATTACCCCTTTTTTTAAACACTAAATCAGAAACAGCTCCTAAAAGCTCTAAAGTATACAAATATCCTTCATACCTGCACATCAAACACAAACCAAACACTAGAAAGATGGTTAAGATTAGCAGTGCTTAGAATAAAACAAAGAGTGGGTTGAAAATCACTATTTGCAGTGGTTAGCAAAAATGCTAAATTCCCAATCAATATAGTCAACGCCAAGTCACTGAATATTCTACCAAAGTCAAAAGACTTTATTTACTCCTCAACCACTCACACCTTCCCCATATTAATGTTCTGGTTGCATCTTAACTCTATTTAAGAACCTATAACTCACAAACCACCCATATCACACATACCCCAAAAAGTTTCTCTCTCAAAAATTATTTCAAAATTTTTTTCACCAAAAATCACCATGAGCTACTCAAATCCAGTCAATCTCTCAACTAACAGCTCCTCATCCGACAGTGTTTGGGAAGATTTTGTTAGGAATAACCCAGGTAAGGTTGAGGAAGAGGTCTCATCAAAGAAAAGAACTCACTCAGGTGCTACCAAAGGTGGTTGGAACAATTATTTTCCACCAATGAACACAACTCTCTCAAACCCTTCAGCTGCTGGACCTTCTGCAATCCAACCAAGACCTCATAATGCTATTATCAAGGAAGACAGCTCAGACCTAAGTTCCATGCCAAGTTATATATCACCATATGAAGGTACAGATGATGAAACATCTTCAAGAGTCCTGGTTATACCTCCCCTTGCTGCAGTAATCCCACCATAAGAGCTTTAAGCACCACCTTCTCAAGCATTGTTGACAGCACCACCACCAGAGGGTCCTTCATCATCATCACCACCCATCAGAAGAAAGGTAATTGGGCTGGCATGCCCCAAAGTGTGGAAGGAGATTGAAGGTCGAACGGCCCAAAAAGTGATGCCTGAGTGGGCCTTGGCTAAGAAGCCTTAGGTGGTAGGGGGTAAGATGTGAAGCTGGTGTCCTCGTATGTTGTGTTAGGAAGTGGTCTTGTGAAGTAGTCCTTTGTTTTTATGATCCCATAGTTGTAATCCATGCATCCTTATATGCAGTTTATGAATGAAAATAATTCCATGGTTGTCTTTTGAAGTACATTGCAGCATTCTAATTAGTGATTTGATTTCATTTCTCTGCAAAATAGTTAGTGGGAACACAAAGAAACAAGCAGTGGTTTGAACAAAACTAACAGTGGTTAGAACAAAAGTAGCAATACTAAGATCAACTAATAACAGTACATGATTTTTACAAACTTTTACAAAAAAAATTTGAGATTTAGAGATTAATCATTCCAATACTAACTACAAGGTACTGAAACCTCCCCACACCAAAAGCTTTAGTGAGAAGATCAGCAACATTGAAATCATATGGATTTTGACCATTTGAATCAACCTTTTCTCATTACAATCTCTAATAAAATGATGCCTTATCTTAATATGTTTAGTTCTAGAATGTAAAACAGGATTTTTAATTATGCATATTGTACTGTTATTGTCAATGTAAATCTTAGTATGCATGAAATTGTACCCAAAGTCCAACAATTGATTCTGAATCCAAAGTACTTGTCCACAACAACTAGCAGCCGCCACATACTCAGCTTCAGTTGTAGAATTGGCCACAATAGTTTGCTTTTTACACTGCCATGAAATTAGTCTGCTTCCCAAAAACTGACATCCTCCAGTTGTAGACTTCCTATCTAAACTAGCACCAACATAATCACTATCTGTATAGGCCACCAAATCAAAAGCTGAATCCTTAGAATACCATAGGCCCAATTTAGGATGACCTTTAAGGTATCTAAAAATTCTCTTAACAGCATTCATGTGTGTTGTGTTGGGTGTGACTTGAAACCTTGCACACACACACATACTGAGAACATTATATCTGGCCTAGATGCAGTGAGATACATCAAAGATCCAATCATGGACCTATACAACTTCAAAACAACTTTGGGACTTCCATCTTCTTGTAGCAGTGGTTTCTGAGTCTCCATTGGTGTACTAGCACTCTTTACATCCTGAAACCCAAACTTCTTCAAAACATCTGCTACATATTTATCTTGACTAATGAAAATACCATCAGTCCTTTGTTGAACCTGTAGCCCAAAAAAGAAAGTGAGTTCACCCATAGAACTCATATGAAACTTATCATGCATAAGTTTCTCAAAATCTCTGCACAGCTCCTTATTTGTTGAGCCAAAGATGATGTCATCTACATAGACCTGAACCAGTAAAATATCATCCTTGTGCTTCCTAATGAACAAAGTCTTATCAATCAACCCTCTTTTGAATTCATTGTCCATCAAATTAGTAGAAAGGCACTCATACCATGCCATAGGAGCTTGATGCAACCCATACATTGCCTTCTTCACCCTGTAAACCTTATCAGGATGATCAGGATCTTCAAAACCAGGAGGTTTGTTAATACAAATAAGCCGTAAAAACGTTTATTTATATTTTACGATCTTCTAATGTTTTGTCGATAACAAACGTAAAATCATATTAACGAAACAAATAAAATACGTAAATGGTTTGAACTAATAGTTTTTAACATATTCACATTTTCACATAAAACACTAAAACAAGTATAAATGGTTTTATGATTTAGATATATATATGTACAACAACTAGTGTTTACATATTGGGTTAGCATATACTTAAACTAAGTATACTAAAATGGGTAAAAACAAGTATATACTAAAATGGGTAAAAACAAGTATATACTAAGGTAAAAACTAGCAAAAGGTATTGACCCATAACCCATAGTTTTATATATACCACTTAACCAAGTTCATTGTATCCTTAAGGTACATTGTATCTAGAAAGAAAACCATGGATCAACCCATAACCCATGACCCATGACCCATACCCAATGTCTAGATACATTGAACCCTTGGTGAGCACTCAAGAGAATGTCTAGATACATTGAACCCTTGGTGAGCACTCAAGAGATACATTGTATCTAGCTAAAGACCCATGACCCATAACCAAAATACCCATGGGTAAAAGGGAGCGTTCCACGGATCCCTGGCTTTGTGCTAGCCGGGTCCCAAGTGGAAGGGATCCGTGGGATCCGAGGAAACAGTAGATAATTTTCTCTATAAATAGAGAGCCATTTCTTCCTTTCTATTCATCACTTCACACACATACTTCCCTCTACTATTCTAACCCTCTAACCTCAGATCCAAGTGATCTATGTATTTGTCTTTTGTTTTTGTGTGATCTTCTAGGTTCCTCTTAAAGGAAAGATCACCACTTCTTGAAGACGTGCAAGCTCAAGTCCATGAGTTGCCATGCTTCATCATCATCAAGACAACGAAGGTTCTCTTGTTGATAGATTTACCTTTCTCCATAGATGTTGGGTTGAATGCATTAGTGAAGAATGCCGAAAGTGTCAAGATGAAAGCATTAGTGAAAGGTGCTCATCATTCGTGTAAAAGCATTAGTGAAGAATGCTAAACGTGTCAAGACGAAGGCATTAGTGAAGGGTGCCAAGCGTTGTGTCAAAGACATTAGTGAAGGATGCCGATGAATCAAATCAAGTAGCATTTGGGAAGAATGCTTAGGTCGTATAATCGATGAGGTGCATCGTTATACATATAAGTATTTGTTTATTTACAAGGATGGTGATATCCTTGATGTGTTGTAACAAGGAGTAGATTAGCCATGCTTCATCATCATCAAGACAACGAAGGTTCTCTTGTTGATAGATTTACCTTTCTCCATAGATGTTGGGTTGAATGCATTAGTGAAGAATGCCGAAAGTGTCAAGATGAAAGCATTAGTGAAAGGTGCTCATCATTCGTGTAAAAGCATTAGTGAAGAATGCTAAACGTGTCAAGACGAAGGCATTAGTGAAGGGTGCCAAGCGTTGTGTCAAAGACATTAGTGAAGGATGCCGATGAATCAAATCAAGTAGCATTTGGGAAGAATGCTTAGGTCGTATAATCGATGAGGTGCATCGTTATACATATAAGTATTTGTTTATTTACAAGGATGGTGATATCCTTGATGGTGTTGTAACAAGGAGTAGATCTCCTTGAGATTAGGTGTTGTGTCGTGAAGGGTAGTAGTTCCTCTATAGTAATGGAACTAGGTGCTTAGCCTAGTACCTAATAAAGGGTAGGCGACGTTGTGATAGGATTAGTTCTCCTAAGGTGTGATAGAACTCGGTGGTTAGCCTAGCACCGTATAAAGGGTAGGCGACGTTGTGTTAGGTGTTGTTCGCCTTGGTGTGAAGAAACTCGGTATTTAGCTTAGTACCGGAAAAAGGTTAAGCGACGTTGTGAAGGCTTCTCCGCCATAAGGAGTTGGTGTAGTGTTTACAAACTCTCGAGTAGGTGACTCGGGGAGTGGAGTAGGGCAAGGAAGGTGTCCTTTTAGCCGAACCACTATAAATACTTGTGTCGTGGTGATGTGCTTCTTACTCTTTATCTTTCATTACACATTTATATATCTATCTATCAACGTCCAACATAAACAACCAAATAGATTGACATAAGTCGATCTAAATATTTAAAAGGAAGTTTTAAATTGGTAAAACTATTCAACCCCCCCTTCTAGTTTTCCACAATTGGTATCAGAGCTTCGTTACCAAGTTTTTTTTTTGTATATTGTACTTTGAAAACTTGATACGATCCGTGTATGTTTGAAAACTACAAAGAAGGGAATTTCTTAAAACAAAAAGTCATGTTTTTAGAAATCATCATATGTTGGATAGTGATAGATCATTCTAACTTTTTCCTTTGAGAAGTCTTCATACTAGGATTTGGGTATCTTAGAAGATCATGAAGTATTTCGCGTATATGGTTTCTAAAACCATAAAAAGGGAATATAGCAAAGGATTGGGGTATCTTAGAAGATTATTAAGTATTTCGCGTCTATGGTTTCTAAAACCATAAAAAGGGGATATAGCAAAGGTATGTTTTCTTAGTTACATTTTTTTTTCAAAAACGTGCTAAATTGCTTGTGGACAAAATGGTGATATATGCTTCTATCTTATAATAAGCATAATATGAAAAGTGTTTTAGTGATTTTTTTTTCGTTGAAGTTTTGTTGTTAGATATCTTGTTAATCAAGCTTGAATAAAGGTAAAAATGGGTAATATAACTTCACTAAAAAGTCTACAAAGACTAAACCTTTTCGTCGGGTCAAAACGTACATTTTTGTAATTCTGTGTCAGATCCGCGGATCCCTCAGGTTACACTGGACGGATCCCTCAACCAAGGGATCCGTGGGATCCGTAGGTACAGAAGACAATTTTTGTCTGAATTTCAAAAATTTATAACTTTTTAACCGTAAGTCGTTAGAAGTCGTACCACCTATCGTTTTAAAGGTATTTGAGTCTACTTTAATTTTAAAATGGTTTCATAAACTGATTCAAAACAATAATTTACAGAATCATTGATTAATAATAGAAAGTCATTTTTCGGTCATAACTTTTGCACAAACTTTTGATCTAATTGGAGACGGATGTTTTCGCTTTTGAATAACAATGTGTCCTCTATTGAAATTAAGGTTTTGATCATATTTATAAATATAAAATAAACTAATCAAGCTTGGTATACATGTTTATATTTAACACAAAGCGATGAAAAGAACTTTCGTATGCTATGCTAAATGATTAATTGTCTTCTTTGCATTACTTGATTATTTGCTTATCTCAAATAGCTTTTGCGCTTGTTTGATTGAATAGCATATGTGGTTTCCTTACCTTGCTATTCATTCTCTTGTTTGTCGATTTAGTAATATTTTACTAATCAATGTGCTATTTGAAGGAGTGTTTGGGATAACATCTAGTTGTGTCGAAAATGTTAGTTTAGATTCTTAAATAAGTCATATAGGTTGAAAAATGTTTTATGTGCTTATATGATTTCTTTTGTTCTTGTATCGTTTTCTAAAAACAACAAGAATGTACATCGGATCATAACCTACACTTGTGTTGATGATGTACTCTCCCATTTTCCTTTTCATGATCGCTCTTCAAGCTTCATAGTAGGATTGGCAACTTGATTATTTCATCCGATATACTAAAGTAAATTATTTTGAAACGCAAATATAATTGTTCATATCCGAAAGTCCAAGCTCAAAGCTTTCAGACAACATATGTTGAACTAGCTCATCGAACCATTTTTTGTTGTTTACCATATGGACAACTTTTAAACTTATTTTTAACCTGACGCCTTCGTCACCTTAGTTGTCTCAAGTATAATATTAAACGAAGCAAAGTATCATCATTGTTACTCTTCGATAGGCCATTGTAGGAATATAAATTTTCCTAACTTGAGAATGAATACTGGAGAACTTATGGCACTAGAAACTCAATTTGACCTGACGGTTGAATTGCTTCCTTGATAGAAGTTGGGTATGTGGAATCACCCGTAAAAATGGTCGTGTTTAGCCGTAATTGAGCACCACTAGTAATAGTCTCATATTCATTCTCTCACTTGGGAAATCTATACTCCCATGTTTCCCTAAAGTAAGTTTACAATGGAAATACTTTGCGTTGTCTTAGGATTACTAATCAACCAAGTTGTAAAATTGAGTTTTCTTTTAATTAATCACAACCACTTGCCTCATCAAGCGATTATCTTGCTTTGATCGAGAAGAGCTACATGACTTCATGGACGAAGTTCATTGTATGCTAATCACCATCCATAATGACTATACATAGTTCATTGCTTTCGTTGGCCAAAACAACCCTATCGTCTTGAACACCATCATCTAATTTGTACGCCATTATTAATACAAACGATTTACTAATCTAGATCATAAATCTATTTTGAGCATCTTAAATAGCGCTTGTTAAGTTTGATAAACCTATGTGTTACTTGTGAGCTAGATCTCAATTAATTGCTTATGTGCTATTTCTACATGATACTCAGTATGTTTTACTTGTATACATGCATGCTTACTGTAGAGATCATTAGTTTCTAATTTTGATACTTAGAACAAACGCTCACTGTTAAGTAAAACTGTCCCAGATGCCGGATCCCTAGTTTGTAACTAGCCGGATCCCTCAAGTGAAGGATCCGTGGGATCCGGGAAAATAGAAGTAGAGTTTCAATCCTTTACACCTTAAACCATGTTCCTAAACTACTTCACACTAGCTGAACTTAATACCTTAGGATCTCTTAAGTCCTACTCAAGCTTAGTAAGCTTCACACTCACTCATAGGATCACACTCAAAGTGCTTTTCGATCTATCGTTTCACCTAAACTCATTACTCTTCCGCTCTCTAGATCACTCATTATTTCTCACATGATCCCTCACATCTAGACTTAGAAATCTTTCGATTATGGCAAAATTGATCATAATCATCCTTACCTCAAAATTGGTCAAAATGGATCAAATTCTAGTTCACCTTAAAACCTTTAGGATTTTCTCCGAGACATTATCCTAAGTCACTATCTGATCACTAGGATCATTTAGCTCCATTTGACACTCTCAAGATTTTAGTGTCATCTTTGTTCATTCATGGGTACTCACGAAAGTTCCAATTTCCTCCATATAAGGCAATCTTTAGCTACATCACTCATTGCCCTTGAACATTTAAGTACCCTTCCATTTAAAGACACTTAGGAGAACTAAAACACTCAAAAAGGTATAGGCTTTAGACCTTTCAAACATCACTTCTATCCTGTCCTAGCTGTTGATAGCCGGATCCCTAGGATTAGCCTAGACGGATCCCCCATTGGTGGGAACCGTAGGATCCGAGTGACAGATTTATGTCAACTCTTGCTCGAAAAATCATTTCAAGCTCATCTTGCTAACTTGAACACTCCACCTCATCCTAATTAAATCCCTATATCAGTAAAACTCTGAAGTTGACTCTTGTGCATGCTAATCATCACATTCCAAAGGATATTAGAGACTTAAGTCTTGAATGCACTTGTTAAATCCTTCCCTTTATAAGTTATCTTGTTAGAATCCCTTAGTCATCAAACACAACATAATTCTCAGCATTTATAAACCTTTTCCTTAATCATTTCATCATGAGGAAAGCTCCTAGTGCTAACTCATCCACCCAAGAACCACCCAAGAAACATGATCATGTTATATACGAAATTTCTTCAACCGAATCATCTCCGGTTAAACCCACAAATGCTAGGATTTCCCATCCACCGAATCATCACCCGTAAGAGATAATAGTGCTAGAATCCCACCTCAACAAACCCAATCAACAATTGCCAAGAGAACCGCAAGAATTAGCATTAAACCTTTTAGGTTAGAAAATGGATCATCGAGCTCTAAACCAAACATACCTAGTTCTAGAAAAATGTCTAAACCTTCATTCCTAGAGCATGGACTACACTCCTTTACCGAGCCTCTCTCTCACCCAAATCTCTATTCATTAGAGCATTCACCACCGAGAATTCCCATTCACTAACCTTATCGTTAAATAGGGAACCACCTACATCACCAAGTAATCCATCGTTGGAAACAAGGAACCACCAAGGACTTGATCATATGGAAAAATTTCCATTACCACCACCCTCATTCCTAGTAGAACCTCATCCTACATTACTCAATGTACCTCCACCATCATTTGTAGAACCTCCTCAAAACATCCAAGTCATGTGTCGATCATTTTCTTAGTTTTTAAGTCATGTATATCATATCTCTAGCTTTATGAAAGTACATGCTACTTGCTATTTTTCTGAGTATATGATTACATTGTATTCATATCTCACTTTTGTGATAACATTATTTGTTATACCACCATTTGCTGAATTTATTCATCAGCCAGACGGATCCCTCTTATTTGCCTAGACGGATCCCTACTAGGAGGGAACTGTAGGATCCGTGATACAGAAAACTATTTTTCTACTAACTTGGATCACATATGCAGGAAATTGTGCATTATACTTGTTTTCTAACCTTTGTTTTGTAGTTATTCAATCTACACTTGAAGCCTTTGACACCTTAAAGCTAGGAGGAGCTTTGTGTCAAAACAATACATTGCAAATTACTTGCAATATTAGGATTACATTTCTCTACATCCCTTTGCAAAATTGCAATCATCAAGGGGGAGCACATTCGTCACTTAGACGAAATCTTTTGCAAACTTAGTTGCAAACAAACTAGATTAGTATCACTTACTTGACGCCCTTACATAGGGATGGACTCGTCAAGGGGGAGTAAAAACGAGATCCTCTCCCGTTACTTGCTCTCTATCTCTTTTTATTTTCTTTCACATGTTTTTCTTAAAAACGATGTGTTGCTTTCCTTCAAACACTTTTTGTTTCGACAAAAAGGGGGAGAAGAAAGTAAAAACTACAAATTCAAACTTTTACGAATTTTAGCTTTTCCTTAAAATAATTTTATGTTTTGTCATCAACAAAAAGGGGGAGATTGTTAATACAAATAAGCCGTAAAAACGTTTATTTATATTTTACGATCTTCTAATGTTTTGTCGATAACAAACGTAAAATCATATTAACGAAACAAATAAAATACATAAATGGTTTGAACTAATAGTTTTTAACATATTCACATTTTCACATAAAACACTAAAACAAGTATAAATGGTTTTATGATTTAGATATATATATGTACAACAACTAGTGTTTACATATTGGGTTAGCATATACTTAAACTAAGTATACTAAAATGGGTAAAAACAAGTATATACTAAAATGGGTAAAAAAAAGTATATACTAAGGTAAAAACTAGCAAATGGTATTGACCCATAACCCATGGTTTTGTATATACCACTTAACCAAGTTCATTGTATCCTTAAGGTACATTGTATCTAGAAAGAAAACCATGGATCAACCCATAACCCATGACCCATGACCCATAACCAATGTCTAGATACATTGAACCCTTGGTGAGCACTCAAGAGAATGTCTAGATACATTGAACCCTTGGTGAGCACTCAAGAGATACATTGTATCTAGCTAAAGACCCATGACCCATAACCAAAATACCCATGGGTAAAAGGGAGCGTTCCACGGATCCCTGGCTTTGTGCTAGCCGGATCCCAAGTGGAAGGGATCCGTGGGATCCGAGGAAACAGTAGAGAATTTTCTCTATAAATAGAGAGCCATTTCTTCCTTTCTATTCATCACTTCACACACATACTTCCCTCTAGTATTCTAACCCTCTAACCTCAGATCCAAGTGATCTATGTATTTGTCTTTTGTTTTTGTGTGATCTTCTAGGTTCCTCTTAAAGGAAAGATCACCACTTCTTGAAGACGTGCAAGCTCAAGTCCATGAGTTGCCATGCTTCGTCATCATCAAGACAACGAAGGTTCTCTTGTTGATAGATCTACCTTTCTCCATAGATGTTGGGTTGAAGGCATTAGTGAAGAATGCCGAAAGTGTCAAGATGAAAGCATTAGTGAAAGGTGCTCATCATTCGTTTAAAAGCATTAGTGAAGAATGCTAAAGGTGTCAAGAAGAAGGCATTAGTGAAGGGTGCCAAGCGTTGTGTCAAAGACATTAGTGAAGGATGCCGATGAATCAAATCAAGTAGCATTTGGGAAGAATGCTTAGGTCATATAATCGATGAGGTACATCGTTATACATATAAGTATTTGTTTATTTACAAGGATGGTGATATCCTTGATGGTGTTGTAACAAGGAGTAGATCTCCTTGAGATTAGGTGTTATGTCGTGAAGGGTAGTAGTTCCTCCATAGTAATGGAACTAGGTGCTTAGCCTAGTACCTAATAAAGGGTAGGCGACGTTGTGATAGGATTAGTTCTCCTAAGGTATGAAAGAACTCGGTGGTTAGCCTAGCACCGTATAAAGGGTAGGCGACGTTGTGTTAGGTGTGGTTCGCCTTGGTGTGAAGAAACTCGGTATTTAGCTTAGTACCGGAAAAAGGTTAAGCGAAGTTGTGAAGGCTTCTCCGCCATAAGGAGTTGGTGTAGTGTTTACGAACTCTCGAGTAGGTGACTCGGGGAGTGGAGTAGGGCAAGGAAGGTGTCATTGTAGCCGAACCACTATAAATACTTGTGTCGTGGTGATGTGCTTCTTACTCTTTATCTTTCATTACACATTTATGTATTTATCTATCAACGTCCAACATAAACAACCAAATAGATTGACATAAGTCGATCTAAATATTTAAAAGGAAGTTTTAAATTGGTAAAACTATTCAACCCCCCCTTCTAGTTTTCCACAAGGTTGACAAACATAAACCTCCTCATCAATTTTGCCATACAGAAAGGCACTCTTTACATCCATTTGGAATACCACAAATTTTTTGAATGAAGCATATGCCAAGAACAGTCTAATAGCCTCTATTCTAGCAACAGGTGCAAATACTTCATCATAATCCAGACCTTCAGTTTGTGTGTATCCCTGAGCAACCCACCTTGATTTATTTCTTACCACTATTCCTCTTTCATCCCTTTTGTTTCTAAACACCCATTTAGTCCAAATAGCCCTTTTTCCATTAGGAAGATCAACCAATGTCCACACTTCTTGAAGCTTAAATTGCAATAGGTCTTCTTGCTTTGATTCAACCTATCGTTCTTCTGATAAAGCTTCTTCAACTCTCTTGGGCTCCTTTTGAGACAAAAAACAAGCAAATAAACAATTTTGCAGATCTTTATGGCTACTCCTTTTGTGAAGTGATTTGGCAAAGAAACCTTGTTCAGAAAAGGTTTTATTGCTCAAAGCTCTGCTTCTTGTTTGAACTGAAGTATTCAGATCTCCAAGAATTTGCTCTTTGGGATGGTTCTTATGAACTCTGGTAGTTGGAATTGGACTCTCTGTGATGACTATTTCCATGTTTGTAAAATCTGCATCATTGAAATAGTCATCCAAATTCTCATCATCAGTTGGAGTATCCCTTTCTTCTAAATCAGGCATGTCTGGATCAGTGGGATACCCATCATCATCGATAAGTGTCTTAGAAGTGGGTCCAAAGAAAGTACTTCCATCTAAGTTTGCAGCAGTGGTAGAAGATGGCTTAGCCGTGCTTTTATTTGGCTTAACCATGCTTTCATTTTGCTTAGCCGTGCTTTTAGGAATTGGAAATTCCATTATGAAGAGTCGGTCACCCCGAATATTATCTAGCATAGGTTAGCTCGTATAATTGTCGTTAGTTACGTTATTTAGCAGTTTATTAGTTAGTTTGTAGCGTAGTTTAGTTTAGAGTAACACCGTTGAGGAAGGACGGGTCTTTACCCACTGTATGC
Organism: Chrysanthemum seticuspe; assembly: GCA_019973895.1. Lineage (NCBI taxonomy): Eukaryota > Viridiplantae > Streptophyta > Magnoliopsida > Asterales > Asteraceae > Chrysanthemum > Chrysanthemum seticuspe. The sequence continues at coordinate 174,786,571 of BPTQ01000007.1, forward strand.
GTGATCCACAGTTCGACAGGAGGACGTTTAGTTTGTAACTATAAATACCCTCTACCTCCTGAGGTAGAGGGTTGGACCTTTCACTTAATCTAACCTTTCTTTCTTTATTTACTTTCTCTCTCTAGAAAGGCTCCCACCTTCTACTTTCTCTCTCTAGAACCTTAAACTAATTCGACCCATATATTGTTATGTGATGTGTTTGTGAAATCCAATATGTTACAAATGGTATCAAGAGCCATGGTTTGATCATCTCTCTTACATATCTTTGGATTTCTAGTGGTTTTATATGGTTTTTGGGTTTGAAAAAGTTTAGTGGTTTTTGCATCATTTGGATCATTTCTTGTGTTAAAGTTTGGATTTTGATTGTACTTTTGTGTTTAGAATCATTGTAAGTGCTTGGGTTTTGATTTGAAAAGCTTGAATCACTGTGGTTGAGCTTGTTTTGGATTGAAAAGTGTGTTTTTGAAGTTTTTCTTGCTTGCGACTTGGTTCTCGTAGTGTTTTTCATCGTAGCGACTTGCTTCAGTAAAAGTTAGCGAGTTACAGTGTTTGTTGTTAGCGACTTGAGCCTAGCGACTTGTCTATTGAGACAAGCCGACAAATAGTACAAGTTAGTGGATTCTCCACTACGGCTAGCGACTTGGTGAGGTTAGCGACTTGCTTCAGAAATTGTTAGCGAGTTGTAGTGTAAATTGTTAGCGACTTGATACTAGCGACTTGGATCTTAGCGAGTTGCTCTTTAGCAACTTAACTGTGTCTAGCGACTTGGTGCTTAGCGACTTGGTGCTTAGCGACTTGTTGTCATAATACTTAGCGAATTGGTGCTTAGCAACTTGGTTCAAGGATTCTTAGCGACTTGGTGACTTAGCGACTTGTTCTCAAGGTTTATAGCGACTTATCTCTAGCGACTTGTTGACTTTTCCCGACAAAACTTCAAACGGCTATAACTTTTGATCCGTAACTCCGTTTTTAGCGTTCTACCCATCAAAACGACCATGAGAATGAGGAGAATGGCACGCCGAATAAACACCTTCGAGGCCTAAATCCGCTCCGAACAGAAGTTATTGAGGTTTTTATGCTTTTTGACCTAAATTTCTCCGAAAAATCGTGCATAAACCAATCCAAATCTCAACCAAACAACATGTTTGCTAATCCTACAAACAACCATAAGACCTAACACAAAATTGTCTATCATTGTGTCGATCCATCAGTTATCTTAACACGTTCTATTGGTCTCTATATCACGGTTTCTTCTTGATTTTGTAAAATCCCGCGAAAGAATCTATTTCTCGGTTTAAATCATAGACTTGTAAAATCCCGTGTATACTACAACATCATGTCTTACACTACTGACCCAGTAATTTCAGAAGTACTTAAATTGTATGATGCTGTGGACAACAATGATAATGTATGCTACACTGAACGATTAAAGATGATTGAATCAATCAATGATGATGTGAGTTCTTCATGCTCTGAGTCCAATGAGAAAGATTTGCACCTGTTCAGGCTACAGAATGCCATGCAAAAGGAAAGTAGCATTGAACCTTATCAACAACTTCACTCACACCTCATGTTACTCACACCGATAAGAATGGAACGAACATGCATTGCCATTTTCCATCAAGACTTATCCACATTAACGGGAACATTACTATTGAACTTAGAACAATTGGAACAACAACTTGATAAAGAAAAGGTTCAAAAGGATAGTTCCAGTACTGCACTTCAGGTGATCCACAAACAATTTCAGTCATTCATCAGTGGGGAATTTACATCAGATTATGATCAAGACATGACTGAAGTGTCTTTCAAGAAACACACTAGAATGGAAATTAGAGTGTTCATAGAGACACTTATCCATCTCATGGATAATGTGGAGAAGTATATTGAGGAAGTTACTCAGACAGATGAAAAAGTGGATGAGTGTCTGGTGCAGTTGAGAGATTGTTGTGATAAGTTGGGTAATGTATCTGTTGAAGAATCGGGTGTTGCTGAATGCAGAATGTCAGAGACAACAAATAATGATGAGTCGGGTAAAGCATCAGATGATGGATTAGTTGATACTGAATACAGAGGCTCAGAGATAGATAAGCTTGACATAGCCAGCGGTCCAGTGACTCTTGTTACACATGATGTGGATGCAGATATCAGACCAGAAATTGAGCAGGTGTCATGTGATGAGGTACCCTTAACTGTTCAACATAGTGCATCTGCTAATGTACCTAAACACACTGATCTTAATGCTGAACATGATTTTGATAAATGTTCCTTGGTTGAGGCTGAGTCTAATAATTTCAAAACAGATGATATGGTTGAAAAAAAGGCTTTTGATGAACTTTCAAACAAATTATCAAAACTTGAAAAACATTGCATTTCACTTGAAATTGTGATACAGAGTAAAGAAGAAAGTTTTCAACTTAACAAACCATGTAAAAATCCGGAACTTCCTGAATTCCGTGAACTTTTTGAAATTAACACTTTGAAAGCTCAGCTTCAAGACAAAGAGTCAACTATCAACAATTTGAAGAAACATATTTCTAATAAGCATGTGAAAACTAATTTGGTTACAAGTAATTCTGATGTTAATACTATTGATGATATTCAAATGAGAAATGATGAATTAGCGGTTTTTGTGGCCAAATTACTAAAGGAAAATGAGTCTTTGAGAAAGCATCACATAGAACTAAGTGACTCTGTCAAATAAGCTAGAACTAAGTCAATGGAGCAAACAAACTCTTTGATAGCAAAAATTGATGAACTCAAAGCCCAACTTCAGGAAAAGAGTTTCGCTATTGTTGCCTTAAAAAATGAGCTTAGGAAAACTATAGGGAAATGTGTGAACACTAAGTTTACAAAACCATCAAGCTTGGGGAAACCAGTTTCTCATCCCATTAGAAACCGGTCCATTGTTAGGCAGCCTACTGCGTTTATATCCGAAAGACCAAAATTTTCCAAAACACGGTTTGCCTCCCAAGTTGATGAGAAACAAGTTTTGTCAAAACCAGTCACTTCACCAGAGTTACCTAAGAATAAGGCTTCTAGCTCCGTTAACTCTCAACACGTAGCCACTTCTACTCCCAGCACCTCTAGGATTAGTTCAAAAACAGTGTCAAAACCAAGTATTAAAACCCATAATTCATATGATATGAATGACTTGTGGAAGAAATATTATCTAGAAAAAGCTAGGAAAAAGGCACAGATTCGAAAAGACGGAATTTTAGGTGCAAGACCTAGGGTGAGGAATTCTACGAGATTTCAAGGCACTGCTAGTCGTTGTAAACCACTACATAGGAACACTCAAAAGACTAGGGATTGGCATGCATCTAAGAATAGTTATGTGCATAAGAATGCTAAGCATGTAGAAAACTAGAAATTCTGAGTCTTTTCCACATAAGAAACATTTTCCTAATTCACATGCCAAGGTACAATCCACTAAGAATACCTACATGGCTAAGGTTCAACATGTTATGATGCAAAACAAACTCAAAACTTCGTCTAGATGGATCCAAACTGCTAAATCTTTGGAGTCTAGGAATAACGATAAGTCTTCCAATTTGCATAAGAATATCAACAATCGTAGACCTTGCCATAAGTGGATGTCGTATGGTAGAATGTTTAAGGATGCTGGACTTAGGTGGATACCTACCGGAAAGCTGTTTACCGATGACAAAATCAAGGTTTCCTGTGAAACCCCAAAGGGTTTGGATACTAATGTCACTAACCAAAATATATGCAATCAAGTTTGTAATATTAGTGCAGGTAGTCCTTACTCTGTTGCAGATACTTCAATCCTTCACTACATGGATTGGCTTAAAGTATGGATTACAAATGGATTGATATCTCATAACTCACGGGTTCAAGTAACTCAATCTTGATATTATTTCGGCTATGACGTCTGTTCACATCAGTTCAGGCCTCGTACTTCATCATTATGGCGTCTGCAGATAACACTTCAGGCTCCGTTCCTCATAGAAAAGAAAGGTGTACGCTTCAGTGCGCTTTATCTTCAAAAGAAGAGAAATCTTCATGTTTATGGCCATTCTCATCGACATTCTTCATCAACAAGCTTCATGTTTTTCCACGCGTTTTAAACCCTCAAGTGGATCTACGTTCATTGGTGTATATTCTTATTCACTTGTTCAAATCAAAAATGGCAACTTCAGATGCAATTTTGGAGGGGGAGAAGAGTGCATATACTACATGTTGATGGATGCTTGATTTATGGTCATATGACTCTCCTTCAACGCCTATGCTTCACTTACTAAGGATAACTGGGATTCATTGTTTGGGATTCATTGTTTTTCAAAGATATTTTTGATGAGTACTTCCAACCTCCAACGAATGTTGATCATCCAGTTTTTGAAGCTCATGCTCCGGTTCCTACTGACTCAACTGGTTCACCATCTAAGAAGTACTTCTCATAATTCTCAAGAAATATTATCTCCAGTTACTTCACAAGGCGTTTATAATGACTATCATGATATTGTAGTTGCACTATTGAATAATGATCCGCTCTTTGGTATTCCTTTGCCAAATCTACACGGATTATTGTTCCTCTCATTGTGCATGCTATAATTCAATCACATGAACATTAAGGAAAATGACTACCTCATCCGCTCGAAGACATTATTGGTGAATCTTCCAGATCAGTTTCTACATGTATACCTTAAGGAAGAATGCATTGATGTTGAGGAATCATTTACTCCGGTTCATTCAGTGGGCCAATGTACATCCGATTGTATGTTGTTTTCACGTGCTGGGCATTTGATGCAAGTTGATGACTTCAAAGTTAATCATTTATCACTTATTTGAGATTGAAGTTGACTTTCAACAAAGGCGTGTTCTTATTTGATAACTTGCTCGGGCTTAATATTTTGAGTTGAAGAATTGGTTTATCTAGTTACCAGCAGTAGGGGTGGTTGGTTGAAGACCTGGTTAACTATCACTATTAGGAGTTACGTTGTTTTACTCAGTGTCACATGCAGATGACGATGTGGATAATCTCAAGAGGTGTTAATGTCTCATACTTTGTTTGAGTAGTGAGTACTTAGAGAATTTCTTGAAGCATAGATTCTCGACACCGTTCTTCCATCATTAAGTGCAAGCTTAAGATACAAATGCGGGGAATTCGACTTCAGTTTCAAGTTTGGTATATCAGGTTTTCTTCAACAGTGGTCACTTCAAATTGTCTACATATGGATTGATAAAGATAGTCAGAGAGAGTTTCTGTAGCAGTTGATTCTCACAGGATTCATTTGTGCTAATTGAGTTCTTCTCACAAGATTTCATGTTTATGGGTATATTATGTTTTGCTGATTTTGAGGTATCAAAACCAGCAAGGGGGAAGGAGACATATATCTAAAAGCACAACGAGTACACATGATGAAATTAACACTTCTACCTGATTGAAGTAATCCCGGAAAGACAATGGTCATAACCGTATAGAAACTCAGTGTTTAACTCGTAGCCTTTGGTGTATTATTCCAACTACTTGGGGGAAGGATATATTATTCCAACCATTTGGGGGAAGGATGTATTATTCCAACTATTTGGGGTAAATGGTCTTTGGAGACTTTTGGTATGTGTTACTTCAGCGTTCAGTTGGAAGAAATGTGCGAAGAATATTTGGTACGTGAGATGATATTGCTTATCGACATCTTCTATATGATTTATGATAAAGTGCTTCCGGTTAGTGCTTCATGTACACAATGTAATGATGATTCTGATGAAATCGCAACCATCAGGGGAGAGATATGTGTACATCAGGGTCGCAAAACATATTCACATAATCGAGCTTAATCAGTTATTCCGGAGTTGACTTCCGCAGTGAAGATCAGTGATTCAACCAGTTACTGTGATGTCGTTGTCAATACTCTGGTTGGGTACTTGTGTACATTATCGGCTGATTGGTTATATGGAAGATATCTGGAATGCACTAGGTAAAATGAAGATGTTGATGTATTGTTCCCCTGAATTGACAGCTGGTCAATCTCGAAGAGTAATGTGTGCATCGGGGACGCACAACAGGTTCATGTGATCGGACTTCATCAGTTATTCCAGATTTGATAACCACTGAGACGATCAATGTTTCAACTTGTTTCTTTGGTGTTTTCATGTTCTTCGGGGTGCTGAGCTTCATTCAATGAGACCATTTTTATTCACTTCTACTTCTTGGGGAAATGGTCTTTATTCTTAGTTTGTCAGTTTGGGGGGAAGCCACCAAAGTCTCACTTTTGGAAGGCTCAAGTTCTGTCGACGATTCAACAGCCTCGAAAGCTTTGGTGGTGAAAGTTTAAGAGATGATGACTTCTATCTTCTTCAAAGTGCTGAACGACTTCCTCTTCTCGGTACTCGTATCATCATCTTCTTAAACTTTTTCTCTATCTTTTTATATAATTTCCAAAAAGCAAAATAGAAAAATATAAAACCTTCAAAAACTCATAAAAATCAGAAAATTGAAAAATACCAAATAAAATTATTTTTTCATGACATGTCTTCTGGTATCGATAACATCTGCGGTCTTAGAAATGTCATTCAATAATGGCACGGGACCATAGATGAAGTTCGAGCAGGAGGTGTAAATATTTCTTTCTAAACATGTCACAAAATATGGCTTGCAGTTACTTCAGACTGTGACCCGCGCTTAAACCATGGTTTGCTATTATTTCAGATAGCAACCCGCTCTTAAAGAAAGGAAAGCGTTGCGCTTAACCAATTTTCAAAATATTTCGTGCACTTATCCTAAAAACAAAATGAGGAAAGTATGTCGAACGACTGCTATTCCTACTCAAATATTTTTTCGTCCAAAATTCTTCAGAAAAATATTTGTTTTAACAAAATGGTGGTAAATGAGTTGCTTTAAAAAATCAATCAGTTTCAGAGTTTTTGGAAAAATTGAGGGGGAGAATGTTTTCAAATCTGTATCATCTAACGAGATTATCTAATTATCCTAAATACTTAAATGTTAAACATGTTAACCTACATTGAAGGACTAGGTGCCTAGGATATGATTGTTAGGATTAGATGATTAGAGTTTGATAAACAAATTATTCCCATACCTTATATGATCTGATTTATATGTTGGTTAGACTTTTATTAGTCGATTGTTGTTTGGGTGATGTCGACCACCATATATTTGTATGTGTGTCCACTAACGTATGCAGGTATATTGGTATATAAGAATGTTCCCGATCTGGATCCCACATAATATGATGATTGGATCCCACTAACGTAAGGTATATTGGTATATCTTTATCTCACATATACACGGTTTGTATTAACATCAAGTCACCATCTTTCTCATCTTATTTCTAAGCTTTGTTTGTGTTTCACGTGTTATACGCGTAACTTGGGTTACGTGTGTTGGGTTTGCTTGGTAAAGTGATAAGGTTGATATCGTAGTGGTCCTACAATTGGTATCAATCGCCTAACAATGGTTTAGGAGTGTTTGTTTTTGTTTTGAAGGGTTACGCGTAAAGGCTCTCGTTAGTCATATTTGTCTCGCTTAAAGCTTTAATTTTTGCACTTAAAAATTCAAGATTCTTGTGGTTTAAGGTTTATTTGGTGTTAAAGTTTCAGTTTTTTGCAAAAAGTTCGAAGCTTTACGCGTTTTGGTTAAGTTTTAAACTCGTTTTTGGTTCGTTGGTCATTTCTACTCGTAACTTTTCTAAGCACTTTGGGTGAAAAAGGTCAACATTTTTGGGTTATTCGAGTGTTTTTAAGGCTATCTGTGCAAAAGAAATCATTTGAATCGTTGGAAATTTCTTACGAGTAGAAGTCAAAAAGTCAAAACCCTAGTTTTCTACGCATAACTTTTTGGTGAAGAATCTTCGCGCTATAACGGTTACTCAGTGCTTCCCTCACTTGGATAAGTGTGTGGACCACTTCGACTTGTGGATATCCCTTACGCTGTGACAGTGTAAAGGATTTTTGGTTCTTAACCATAGTCTACGCATAAGCTAAAAGCTTACGAGTAACTCTACGCATAACTTCACAATTACGCGTAAGGTTTACGAGTAACTTTTTGTCTACGCATAAGCTTCAGGTTACGCGTAAGATACTGTTTACGCATAAGAATTTCCTACGCCTAAGGAATCCTACGCCTAAGATCCTACGCCTAAGATCCTACGCTTAAGATCCTACGTGTAACACCCCAACCCGACAAGGGTAGAAGTGTCACATTCTAGTGTCATATCAGAACATACAAATAAAATTTACAAGCGAAAGCCTTACAGAAATAAAATACCAAGTCATATAGACGAATGACTTACAAGGAAAAATTCAAAATCCAATATGTTTAAAATAAAATGAAATCTCCAAACAATAGCCCAACAAAATAAATCCAAAATAATAAGGTATCTAGGGTTGGTCCACTCAAATAATCCAACTCTCAGCCCATCAACGCCCATCTACAACCTAACACCTGCCGCAGGAAAAGAAATGCGGCTGAGCTTAAAAAGCCCAGTGAACAGATATAACAAAACGAAAGCTAAATAAAATCTGAAATGCGAAATGAAACAAAGGAAACGGATAACAAAGTCGCAGCGAAATGAGAACAATGAGTCAATGAAGATCCTGCAGAACACAATTATATAGATATCCAAAGCACAGATAACAAGGAGAGCGAAACAAAGCAAAGCATCGATGACATATAAACAAGCACATACAAACTAGACATACAAGAACTGAAACATAAGCAAACATAGCAGGCGTCATATCCACACAACATATACATCATACAATCAATTCAGGAAATCATAAGCCATACAAGTCAAAGAGAAATCTAAGGCAAGCTGAAGCAATTAATTAGTAAGTGAACATGGCAAACACACATGTCAAAAACACTTATTTGAAATCATAATCAACAGAAGTACCAACAGTAGTCAACACATGGCAGTTACACGTAACAAGTAGGAATACAACATACGATATAATTGAATGAAGCAGGACAACAATTTAACAAGCCATACGTCACAAGTTGAACCATTTACCCAATCAAACCGTAGCATTGGCAGAATGTAAACATGGCAGGTCAACAATAAACAGATAAGAATACAACGGGATAGTCATAGTCCACGAGATTAACCGAACAAAGCACACATTATGAACCGACAAAACTATCGATTACACATTGGCATGGTCACCAGACAATTCAGAGGTTCACATAATAGTGAGATCACATATCATCAGATGAAAACAGGTAACTTAGATAACCGCATATTAATCACATCAAAGCAGGATAATCAGTAGTCACATAAAACTTAAATAGCATAAACAAATCAAATAAATACATAATAACCCGGTACGTGAATGGAACGATAGTCTGAAATAACGGAATGAGAGTGTAACAGATCAAAGCAATGGAACATATATATCTTGGTAGTAGAGTGAGTCATATAAGGGTATTGGGTAAAGGACAGTCAATTCAGAATATGGTGCAGTGGGGAATCCAGAAGGTACAATATAGGTATATCAAAAGTGTAAGGGTTGTCAGAAATCTATCCCGAGCCAACAAAACAAACCATATCAATAGTGGCAATAGCAGCCAAGTAACCAATAGTAACCATTGTATTCGGAGGGGTGACCTCGGAATACCAAACCAATATGAGGGGAGACCTCAGTAACCAGTGGAGTAGCTAGCTCCCAAAATGTGAGGGGGTGTATTGCACACACGCACCACATCACCAAAACAATATATCAATATCAATACAATACAATACAAATCTAGGATGCATCCATACGCCCCCTGCAAAACAATAGTGGCCATACAATATATCTGAAGCGCGCATAATCAATACAAAATGGGGACGGTGTGGAACATCACTCATCCACACTGGAGTCATGCCATTGGTGCATCAATGACACGGACATGGAACCCCCATGCCTAGTTAATGGCTCGGGTATCAATCTGAAGGGTCAAACAAAGGTTCAAAGTGTAGCAATATATAGGTCTTCACAATCAATGGTTCAATACTAGCAGTTCACAAATCAAATCAATAGTCCAATATCAATGGTTCAATTATCAAAGGTCCAATAGCAACGGATCAATATCATAGGTTCAATAGCAAAAGGGGTCAATAGCAAAGATTCAATATCAATAGTTCAATAGCAGAGCAAAGGTTCAATATCAAATTGGCAAGAGGTCAAAGATGTAAAGAGATCATGAGAAACCTTATAAGAAAGGTCAGAATATCTGTACCTCAATCGAAGCAATCAACAATGAAAGTAAAGTCAAGAAAGGAGATCAATCACGTCGCCCGGAATCTATATGAATTAGATAACGTTCTATAAGAATCAGAAACACTTGTTTAAGACGGCTTTCCATTTTTAGCAAGTTTCCCATTTTAGTAATCTTTCCATTTTAAGTACTTTCTATTTTAGGAAACTTTTTATTTTAGGCAGCTTTCTATTTTTAGTAACTTTCCATAATTAGCAGGTTTCCATATTTAGTAAGTTTAGTTACTTATCTAAGTTAAATAATGAAAATGAGTATTTTTATGATTTAAGGATCATTTATGACAAGTTACAAAAGTTTAGGGTTTAAAATGTCAATAATGTAAAGTATAGGGTTAAAAGTGTAAATATAGTAAGTTTACTCATTTTACTCATTTAATCCATTTAGTTAGTATATTAACAAGTTAATCCATCAAGTTTCATAATTTACAAAACAACCCCTTCATTTTATTAAATCGACATAAACATTATAAACCCTAGTTTTTAGGTTATAGTTAACGAATCCGTTCTAAACCATTTTAGCTTGATTAATACAAGATTACAAGACATCCTTATGTGATACATTTTAATTCGAGACACCCTTTCATCAAATCCATTTTATACGCCCCTTTTTACAATCAAAACATACTCATAAATCATTCGTTAACAATTCCATTTATCATATACGAAATCATATAATTCATAAGCTCATTAAACCCTTAACCAAACATACATATGTCGACCAAAAGAAAGACTCAAAATCAGTTTCATATTCATATTACATACCTTATTCGAATTATAGAGATTAAGATTCAAAGTTTTATGTATTCATGTTTCATTATTTCATGTGATAACATATTCATGATTTTATGTGATTCATTATTATCAAATAACAAACCCTAGAAATATCATAGCCACGAATTGTTTAAGAAACAAGGAGGAAAAGATTTAAGATGATGATACGTTACCCTAGTAGCGTGTACGAGACAAGAAAACAAGAATCAAACCACCACGATTACACCAAACCTCCTTTGGCTATACCAAACCCCACGGCCACAAAGTAACACCCACGACCAAGCTTCAATTCGACCCAAACACAATCACCACGTCCACCAATCGATTACCCACGACCACGAGCCTCCTAGGAACACCTTTCTTTGATGGATTTTCGGATTAAAATGATGAAAATAAAGAGTGCCGCCACTTATGATTAGAGAAGGAGACTAGGGTTTTCAATGTGTGTTTTTGAAATGAAATGGAAAATGTGTAAATGAGAGTAATGAGGATTGATATGGTGATTCAAAATGGAGCCTATATGGCCGGCCATTATGGGGGAATCAAAGACCATTTCATAAACTTTCCAAGTTATCTTTCAATCATGTATATAGTCTTGTTTCAAGTCTAGGTTAATTGTGTACCATTGACATGTTTATTTGATACTAAGAGTATAATTATTTATGTTCCTTTAATTTATATCATAAGTTACTTACTTTCATAATGTGGGAATATTATTAATGATATAACTTGTTAAATGATGTTGACGTGTTTCCCGAGTTGGTAAAATTTTAAGTTGGAGGGCAAAATTGTCATTTCACGCGATTGAGATTTTAGGGTTCTACACTACGCCTAAGCTTCCTACGCATAAGATCCTACGCCTAAGCATCATCTACTCGTAACTTCGTGTTTCTACGCCTAAGCTCATCATTTTCAAAAAAAGAAAAATTATAAATTGGCGGGAAAACTTGAGTAAAATTTAAATTTTTGAGGAGACTAAACGTTCAATTTTTACGCGAAATTCAAAATTTGGTATAACTGGGAAAATTTTGGTCAAAAATTCAAATTTTTGGGCCTAAATTCAAATTTTTCGGGTCAAATTTGGCGTCAAAATTGTCATAACTCAAATTTTTCATACGATCTTAGAATTGATTTTTATAGTGAATTTCAAATTTTGGGAAAAAATGTTTTACGCCTAAGAACCGAGTTTACGAGTACGACTTTCAGAAAAACTTCAACTGAGCTTAATCTTCATCAACCACAACTCCTCTATCGTTGAATCGATCCTACATCAACTTTATCATATCATACCTTCATCAATGGCAACTCAACAAGACATTCATGCAGCCGGTGCCGAAAACCGACCTCCTACGTTGGCAAAAGGTGGTTATCTTCAATGGACAAGTCGAATACTCCGCTACATCAAGACCAAACCTAATGGGAAACTCATGATTAAATCCATTCAGGATGGACCCTTCCAGCCTCGACAAGTTCATGTACCTAGAAATGCAGATGCAACACCTCCCGTCCCACCATCTTCTCGTCTTCAATACGAATCTGAATACACTGCAGAGGATCAGAAACAAGTCGAAGCAGATGACATGGCAATTCATATTATCCAACTGGGTTTACCAATAGACATCTTTGCTGCGGTAGACAGTTGTGAAACTGCTTTCGATATGTGGGAACGTGTTAGACGGCTTTGTCATGGAACAAAAATTGGTCAACAAGACATGGAGAACAAGCTCCAGGAGAATCCATTGAGTCCTACTATGGAAGGTTTTGCACTTTGATGAATGAGCTAATCAGAAACAAGTTGACACCCAGAACTATCGTTCAAAACATCAAGTTCCTGAATAATCTTCCAGAAGAATGTGGACGATATGTCACTATTGGCAAAGAATCATGATCCATTGGCACTCATTGCAAAGACTCAAACTTCAGTGAATACACAACAACAACCTTCATCATCTTCCAACAACAACAACTTGCAGCAATACATTCCACAACTACAAGTTGTTTTCCCTCAACAACAATTCTATCCACAAGAACAACAAGTCATTCAACAACAACAGTATCCACAATACCAGGAACAAGGAATCACTGATCCTGAAACTGAACAAGAAAATGTTTTCCTACATGTATTTTCTTTATTGGATAAAGCATTTAGCAGTCGCATGGGTAATCAGGCGGTTCCGTATCAGGGTAATCAGTTGGGTCAGAATGTTGGAAATCAGATGGGACAGAATGTTGGGAATAGAGCAGTAGGTAATCCGAATGGGAATGTTGCAGCTCCAGTCGTTGGGAATTATGGAAATACGAATCAGGGTAATCAGGTTACATGTTACAACTGTCAAGGAGTGGGTCACATGGCAAGGAATTGTCCTACTAAGCCGAAAAAGAAGGATTTTGCGTATCTTCAGAAAGCTATGCTGTTAGCACAAAAGGCAGAATCAGGAATGCAGTTGAATGCTGAGGAACATGACTTTATGGCTATTATGGATGATTTGGAAGACCGGGAGGACATCAATGCAAATTGAATCTTCATGGCAAATCTTCAGGAGACTAAGTACGACACTCACTCTGACGCACCTCCTGTCTATGACGCCAATACAGTATCTAAGGTACCAATCATTGATCCATGCTATAACAATGTCATAGGTGATGTGTTTACTCATGACGAACAACCTTCTGTGACGCAAGCACCTACTTATGATACATACCTGGACAATACGAGTTGTAGCAATACTAACTCTGAAACTCCAGATGTGTATCCTAGTGGAGGCTATGTGGCATAAAATACTGAGACTGATGAGGAAACACGTGCTTATTTTGAATCATTAATCAATAACTGTGGCATTGAAATTGAGAAAGTTAGTAAGGTCAATCGCGAGGTTAAGGCCGCGAATAAAAAATTGACCGTTGAGCTTGAGAGTTACAAAGAGAATGCCAGAGCCTATGAATTTCATACAAACAAAATATCAGAATTAGAAATTGGTTACCGAGATTTTGTTTTAAGAGAAAAACAATTGCAAATCAAGTATGATACACTTGATGTGAATCTGAACTTGAAAATAAAATCTTTAAACAAGGAAATTTCTGATCTTAAAAACCAACTTTCTAAACAACAAGCAACTTATTCTGATCTTGAAAAAGAGAATAAACAGTTGATTGCTGATTTTTCCAAACGAGAAGATTCTCTTCTTGATGAAATTCTTGATAAACATGAAATAATCAAAAAATTGGAAAATTTGCTTGTTACAACGGGTCATTCAGCCAAATCAACCAATATGCTGATTAATCAAACTAATCCCTATTTTCATAGAACTCAAAAAATGGCTCTTGGCAACACACCTCCCTGTTTCCTCAAGAAAGCTCAGAAAGTACAGAATGTGTTGAACGATGGAAAACCTTTGCATGAACCTATAATTGTGCATGATTCTCTTGAAACGTTAGAACTATCTGAGGAGAGTAGATCAAAAATGAAACAAAAACATCCGGAAATCAAACCTATTGATTATAATAAATGGAACCAAATTAATGGTATTTCGTTTGTTTCTCAATCAACGTTTTCCACCAAACCAAGTGTTTCAAACAAAGTGTCAACACCAGTTTAAAAATCAGTTTCAAAACTAGGTGTTGTATCCAAATCTCTTTCGAACATTGAACAAATGTCTTCAAACAATCCTTTTAACACAATTGACGCCAGAAGTATTTTGGAAAATGTGAAAATGAGAATTGCAGATCTTCAAGAGACCGTTAAAACTAAAACCAATATTACAACAAACATCTGGTTTAGTTTTGATATTGAACAGAAAAAGTTTTTTGAAACTCAAATTGCCCCTCAGCTGACTAACATCAACTCAAGGGTAATCCATTTTGAACAAGCCTTTTTGAAAGAAACAGCTAACTTTGTCAAGGACCATAAATCCCTGGTAAAGCAAGCTAATGAAAGTGTTGAACACATCAAAGTTTTGGAAAATCTAAATGATTCACTCTTCGAAGATGTTCTGACTACCGATATCATGTCCATTATCTTACAAACATATTCTGTTGAAGATCATGAAAGACTCCAGTCTGAGACCTCCGTAATTGTTTCAAAATATGAAAATGCTCTTGAAAAAATTGAAAAAGAAAACGTGTCCTATTTTAAACAACTTGATCAAAAAACAGAGGAATGCAAGTATGACAAACTGTCGTATGAGCGTGCTTACAAGGACATGAAAGAGCAAAATGATCTTTTGAGAGCTCAATTGGAATGTCTAAAAGAGAAGGCTGTGGATACTAAGTTTGCAAAACCATTGACTGAGGAGAAAACAAATGTTTCTAAACCGGTTTTCAAACCAAAAATGTCTATTTCTCAGCCTCCTCCAAAAGTCAATGAGAAAATTGATTTGTCAAAAACAGTCACTCCACAGACCTTGCCTATTAAAAAGAGAATTGTCAAAGGTTTTGAAAAAGAAAAAGAAGTTCCTACAAAACCTGTTTTTGATAAAGAAGTGATTACACCTAGCCTTTCTAGGAATAGCACACGGAATGTGACCAAAAATCCAGTTAAAGAATCTGTCGGTTCTAACGACATGGTCAATAATCACTATCTAGAAGAAGCTAGGAAAAAGGCACAGACTCGAAAAGACGGAATTTTAGGTGCAACATCTAGGGTGATGAATTCTACAAGATTTCAAGGCACTGCTAGTAGTAGTAAACCATTACCTAGGAACACTCTACAAAAGACTAGGGATTGGCTTACATCTAAGAGTAGTTGCGCAAAAGAAACTACTATGCCCTTAGAAAACAACACTAGGAATTCTAAGTCTTTTTCGAACAAGAATCAATTTCCAAAAGACAGTAGTGACAAAGTTAAAGCTGCTGTTTTAAACAAGAATATTGAATTTTTCTGTACTACATGTAAAAAATGTGTCTTTTCAGCTAATCATGATGCATGTGTCTCACAATATCTCAAGAAAGATAATTCTCGTGCCAAGGCACAATCCACTAAGACACCAAATAGAAACAAACCCGTTGACAAGATGAACATCAAAAGGAAACCTAATAGGTGGATCTTTTCAGGACGTAGTTTTTTAAAAAATTAGTCTTCCGCTGAATCTGATAAGAAAACAACTCCTAGATCTTACCTTAGGTGGATTCCCACGGGAAAAGTTTTCAACATAATAGGTCTCAGATGGATTCCCACAGGAAAGATTTTTGATACTTGCTCCAACACAGATAATAATGCCAATCATCAGAATAAGGAAGTAGAAACCACTACAACCGTTGATAGTGATCACCCTCACCGTGAGGAATCTTGTACTTCTAACACTGTTATTTGTGAAAACTCTTCTTCTTTGGTTGCAGGTGAATCAAATATCTCAGAACCTAGCTCTTCAGAGGGTTCCAATTCTGTAAAATCTTCTTCTTCATTTTCTCTATCTTCTATTTTTGATTTTCCATTTCTTTTATAAAACCAACAAAAAAAATACAAAAATATAAAACTTTCAAAAAATACAAAAACAATAGAAAATAAAATATCCAAAAATATTCTTCTCACGACATGTCTCTCGTATAATCGATATTCTGTACGTTTCTAGAAATGTCATTCAACAATGATACGGGTATGTACAGATGCTTGAGCGAGAGTTCTTTAAATGTTTTCTAAAACATGTCGTTTCTCAAAATTTCTTCAAATAATGGCTTTCGTATACTTCAGCACGAAACCCGGACTTCAAATTAATGGCTTCTGAACACATCAGTTCACGACATGCGCTTCAAAGAAAGGAGAGTGCTTATCAAAATCAAAGGTTTTAAATATTTTTTCAAGCGCTATTCCTAAAAACATAATGGCTTACAGTTACTTCAGTCTGTAACCCGAACTTTAAAGAAAGGAAAGTGCTACGCAAAAATCGATTTTCATAAATATCGAGCACTTATCCTAAAACAACTGAAGATAATTTTTCTTCAATATCTTCAAAAGATTTTTTTAAATCTTCATCTTGCGTACCATTGATTCGAAAGTTTTCAAAAAGATTTTTCAAAATCTCTCACATTTGGTACCAAGATAACTCCCTATAAACCCTTAATTGATTCTAAATTTTCTGTATGAAAAATATGCTTTCTTTAAGGGGGAGTATAAAACCAAAACTGTTCCAAAATTCATGCTAAATCAGTTTCTCTCCAAATGTTTTTCGAAAAACATATCTTTTAATCATTTTGTTCCAAAAACATCATAGATATGCTATTTTTGAGGGGGAGAAACGTGATTAAAATGTGATCTAAAATGTTTAATGATCGTTGTTTGAATCTCAAAAGAGCTCGACTCAGTCGTAACCAATGAATTTACGAGAAATTAAAGTCAGGAAATGTACCATTTCGAGAAACTTTCTATGGACTTGACCAGGACGGGTAATAATTTCAAGCTAGTTCACTAGTGATGTAAACGTGTCTCGAATCGGTCTAGCTCATTTAATGTCGATCAATTCAAAAAGTGCGAACTCTACTCTCACTGTGCAGATTTCTGTCAAAACTTATAAGCACATGTGAAGGGGGAGTGTTTCTGAAAATATAAAACTCTCGGAGTGTTCCAAACATGTTTTCTATCATAAACATTCTGAGAGATTTTCATGAAAAATGGTTTTATGGCAACAATAGGACAGTCATGGAGTTATAAGGTGACTAAGGATAGGAATATTCGTCCTATGATCCGCCAGAGCCGGAGGGATCTACCCAAGGACATCACAAATAGTTAGTATTAGAAGTCCTTAGGAATGATTGAAAAAAAGGAGTAATGTGAGAAAGGAGAAAGAAGGGGTTGAAGAATTAAAAAGAAAAGTAATGAAAAAGGGTGAAAAGAAATAGCCCTCCATATTCAACCTTAGGGCAGAAACCGGGTTCAATTCGTCTACTACTGGTTGTCACTAGATGACACTGGTATTGAAGACCAAGACGTCATGGACCTAGTGACGCACTACACTAAACCTTCTAGCCACTCAATTCCTCTTAAAAGGATTTGTTTCATTCTCACTGGGAACCCTACATAATCTATTGACTTTCTCTTAGAGATCGTTGGTATTGAAGAAGGAGTCCCTCTCCCTAGTCTCCGCTTAGGAAAACCAAAATGCACTATTGAGTCTAGAGCCATGAGATTCATCAAAAGATATCATAGGAACACTTGACATGACATCGCTTGTTGTTCATCAATAAGGACACAAGTGATATATTCTAGAGTCCTACGCAGGTCTTAGCAATCTGCCAGAACATTTATGAGAAGTTTCACATCTGTAATCTTCAGTGATTGAATGGAAACTCCTGCCAGGGTCAACATCAAGCAGCCCTGACAGCATGTCACTTCGGTAACTCCCTGTGGATTACGCTTAGTGTGTCTCAAATGGTCTACAGTCGTGGAGTGATGCTTTGGTGTACTTCAGCGACTCATCTGAACTGTAGGTGTATTTCGGTACATCGCGTTATCTCACTTGTGGGACTCCAGTTCAGGAACGGCCTTTGCGAGAATTACAGACGTGTTTTCACACTATGCTGTTAACACCCTCGAAATTCAAACTTGTAAGTGCCGAAATCCGCTTATTACTAACCTGTTTTATGTTTTCTTCTTATGGAACCTCCGGAGCGGATTGATCGTGCAGATTCTACACATGCTCATACCAACAACACATGAAAGTTCTCATCATAATCAAAGGCTACACAAAGTTAAAAATGATTCTTCGTCAAAGTCAAAGAATCTACAAAGTATAAAGACTCGAGAACTACATCATTGGTAACCTAAAGACAAATAGAAGTGTGAGCATGGTGGAGAAAGGCGTGGAGACACCTAATCAACGAAGTTGACAAGGGCAGACAACCACATTATCTGATCACAAAGCATGAAGGAACAAAAATCAAGACTATTCTATATCTACACGCAAAGTTCAAGCTCAAGGAAAGTAAAGAACCAATCAAGTGGAGCATCTTTTGAATGACCACCCCTTAGGGGGAGATTGTTAGCCTTAATATTTTTATTAGAAGTGATGGTCATTCACGATTAGGAACTTTGTAACGTGTGTTAGATATCGTGATAGAATAGTCTACAGGCTCGTGGATTGGGATAAGCTATTTGGTTAAAAGATGAGCTAAGCTTGCCGTCTATAAGCTCATATATCCCACGTCCAAATCCAATCCAACCAAGCCCACTCGAGGCCCATGGCCAAGTCTTAGGGCATCATCCTCTCCTACTATAAATACCCCTCAAGTATGTCATTTGAGGGGTGTGCTTGAGTGTGTGTATATGTGTGTGTTTTCCTTTGAAGCAATATAACATATTATTGTTTCATCTTTCTTCTCTCTACCTCTCTAAACATACACGCCTAATATATCATTCAAGTCACCATCTTTCTATTCTTAATCTTTCATCTCTACGCATACTGTTTGTGTAGAACGTGTTCTTGTTGTGTGGTAAAGGTTGGTATTTGTGATAAGGTATACGTGATAAAAGGGGCTTTACAGGTAACTATATCTTGGGTTGACAAATGAAGAAACGGAGCTTAATTGGACTTCTATGGAGTGTTGGCATGGAAAAATGCAACGTAAGAGGTCTCACTACATCAGCAGATGGTTTTCTTCTAACTGATTGAAGAAACGGAGCTTAATTTGATCTCAGTTGGCATTAAAATGCAACGTAAGAAGTCTCACTGCATCAGCAAACGATTTTTCTTCCAAGCCCTACAACAACAACATAAGCTTCTCAACCACCTAACGTATCTTTGTGCATGGATAATAGTGATGATACCATGTTTCTAAAACGTTTAATAATATTGTTTTAAAAATGGAAAAATATTGTTTTGAAAATAAATCGGATTCAAAGTTTTAAAATCAACCGGACTTTATTTTGTCAAATCTTAAGTGATTTCAAATTAAATATTTTCAAATGATATTTCATCAAAAAGTCCGGTTTGTACAAAATAAGTGGTGATCTAAAGATTTAATGTTATGTCATGGTATGATTTTTTCTTTAGAATCAAGGCCTTACAAAATGAAATTTTTTCTGTTCTTGTTTGATTGTGAAATTGTTTTATTTTACTTAAAGATCTATTAAAAACTATCATACATGATACTAACAATCTTTAATGTTGAAAAACTGTTCCTTATCTGTCATTTTTCATAATCAAATCTTGCCACGTCTTTCCCCTAAAATTTTCTAAATGATTTAAATGATTTAAATTATTTGGGATCACAAATCTCAAATGGTTTGATATTTTTGATCGGGGGAGAGATCGTGATTTAAATCTCAAATTTGTTTAAGTGGAATTGGTTTGAGTCCTTTAAAGGCACTCCTGCCTCCATGTGCCAAACGATTTATAATACATAATGCACATGATTGAGGAGGAGTATTTATCCAAAAACAAGATGAGTATTTAAACTAGGCCACATATTCTCCCATGTTTCCCAAACTTTATTAATTCACTTGGGATCCAAAATCTCAAAGGGTTTGATATTTTTGATCGGGGGAGAATTTGTGATTTAATAATGAAATCTGATAAATGATGATCGTTTTGATTCAAATGTGCAAGTTCTCTCTAATATGTGCTAAACACTTTCGTATATCGATGCACATATTGAGGGGGAGCGAATGCTTTCTTAATGGCTTTTGTGTTCGTGGTTGTGCTTCAAAAAGAACTCTTTCCTCTATGTGATAAAATGATTTTAAATATCCTATGCACATATTGAGGGGGAGAATTTTACCAAGAAAATCAAATGGTATTTCTATGAAAATTGTGATCAAAGAAAATATTTCAAAGTCCTCTTGCCTCCATGTGCTAATAAATTTGTAAATCATATGCACATGTTGAGAGGGAGGTTTTCTAAATGATCAAAACTATTAAGGTACAAAATGCTTTGATCTCATATCACAAGTACCTTGATTATTTTTCCAAATGATTTTTCAATTGGTTTCAAGGAAGAATGAACTGTACCAAAAGACCTACCATTTTACTTTATGTATGGAGTTATAAGGATGGTGAGGTTAGTTATTAGTTCCCACGATCCGCCAGAACCGGAGGGATCTTCCCAGGGATAATCCAATAGATAGTGTAGAGTGCTTAGGAATATTGAAAAAATGAGAAAAATGAGAATATGGGAAGAGTGCGGACTGAGATAGAGCTAGAACTGGAATAAACCAAACATGGTTCTAGTAATGAAGTCTCGGTAAGCACTGAAGGGGTTGAAGAATATAAAAGAAATGAAATGAGAAAAGGGGTGAAAAGAAATAGCCCTCCAATAATTCAACCTTAGGGCAGTAACCGGGTTCAATACATATGCTACTGGTGCTTACTAAGGTAACATCGGTATTGAAGACAAGACGTCATGGACCCAGTGACGCACTGCACTACAACTTCCCAAACCACTCAAGTTGCTCTTAAAAGGGCTTGTTTCATTCTCACGGGGAACCGACATTATCTATCGACTTTCTATTAGAGATTGTTGATATTGAAGAAGGAGACCCTCTCCCTAGTCTCCGGCATAGGAACCAAAAATGTGCACTATTGAGTCTAGAGCCAAGAGATCATCCACAGTATCTCATTAGGACACAAAGTTAATGAAGACTTGTTGTTTCACACAATGTGGAAAGTGAGTATATAATTAAGAGTCCTACACAATATCCTTGTGATATTGCCAGAACATCCGAGTGATATGTAAAAGTATTCACGATGAAGATGGAAATCCTTCTAGAGCTAACATCAAACAAGCTCTTGGTGGGTGACATGTGAGATCTTTTCTAAAGATCAAGCTTGTGACAACTGGATAGAGACAATGGGGAGATTCATTCTTGAATCAACCTTGGTCCAGGAATGGAATTGATGAATACTTTTGGAAAAACCGTTCGATGTGCAAATCTTATTTTTCTCTAGCACATCGAATGTGTATTCATATTACAAATTCAAAAAGTATCTCTGATTGAAAAAATACTTATGGAAAAACCGTTTGTTGTGCAAATTTCTTCTTTTTTCTAGCACATCGAATGTACAAAAAGAATTTATGATTGAAAATTGATCTTTCTTATAAAACCTTCGTCGTATTGCAAAACTCTTTCTTCTAAGCAATACGCAATTGTTTTCAAATCAATTTTTCATCAATCAGTGAATCTCAATTCGCTGGTTCACTCACTCCGTGTTGTCTTCTTTGAGACATTCCGGTTTGAGAACAGCTAGAACAGTTGCGAAACCCTGTCAAGGAGATTCTTCGGAATTCTACCTGATCACAGGCAGTACTTGTACTGATCAACGGGGAACCGTGGGCCGTGTACCTCAATTTAACAAAAGTGATCAAAGACACTTTCGTGTGTTTTATTGCTAACTGTTGTTTGCAGGTACATTTGGACGGTTGCAGCTGATCAGAATTGAGGAGTCAATCCAAAGCCGCATGCTCATAGCATCCACACTTAATTGAAGAAATCATGACTGGTTCATATCTACATAACCTGGTTCTAATATTTTTATATTATTCTTCTGCTACGCTACTGCAAATATCATGAACCAGTAACGCTTCCGCTACTCTGATGGAAAGATGTCATGATCCAGAAAGTGTGAGCATGTCGGTCCAAAAGTCACAACATCACATGATGGCAACACAATAAAGGGTGATCTAGAGATTTACTTTGGTTGATGATCTCAATGAAAGCTCGAAGATCATCAATGATGTGGATCAGTTCAAAGACCTCCACTTTAAGCACAAAGTAATCGGACTATGAAGAGTCATTGTTAAAGCACAAAGATGCAGAAATTGAAGAACTCAAGTCTACGAGCTCAAGACTGAAGATAAAATAGAATGCTAGGATTCAGAATGTAAAACATGGGGTGACCTCCCTTAGGGGGAGATTGTTAGGAATTGGAAATTCCATTATGAAGAGTCGGTCACCCCGGATATTATCTAGCATAGGTTAGCTCGTAGACTTGTCGTTAGTTACGTTATTTAGCAGTTTATTAGTTAGTTTGTAGCGTAGTTTAGTTTAGAGTAACACCGTGAAGGAAGGACGGGTCTTTACCCACTGTATGCCTGATCCACAGGCTGACAGGAGGACGTTTAGTTTGTAACTATAAATACCCTCTACCTCCTGAGGTAGAGGGTTGGACCTTTCACTTAATCTAACCTTTCTTTCTTTGTTTACTTTTTCTCTCTAGAAAGGCTCCCACCTTCTACTTTCTCTTTCTAGAACCTTAAACTAATTCGACCCATATATTGTTATGTGATGTGTTTGTGAAATCCAATATGTTACACGTGCTTTCATTTGGCTTAGCCGTGCTTTCATAAGTCTTAGCCATGCTTTCAGAATGCTTTCTCTTCTTTTCAATTTCTTCTACCGACACTGAGTTGTCATTCAACAACTCTTCCTTATCTTGATGATGATCGTTTTTGCTTCCAGAATCCAATACATCATCACTTGTGGGACTCTGCTTTTTAATGATGGGTGAGACAGAACCAACTTTCCACTTTTTAACTAAATAGAACTCTTTTGGAGAATCAGCTTCCTTAGAAATTGTTTCTGCATCAGAATTCTTTTGTGTACCTGCATCAACATTTGTGGAAGCACCTGCAATGATAGGCTCATAATTTATAGATTTGGTTAACATATCAATATTAAACAGCCAATCAGGTCCTTTTGTCTCAACACTGGGAGTCTCTTCACTAAACTTAACATGTAAGTTTTCTTCTACAATCCTAGTCCTCCTATTGTATACTCTAAAGGCTTTGCTATTTGAAGAATAGCCAAGAATGTATACATCATCTACTTTTTCTTGAAACTTGCCTAGGTAGTCTATGGTATTCAAGAGAGTAACAGGACACCCAAAAGGTTTTAGGAATGCTATCATAGGCTTCCTATCATGTAACAGCTCATAGGAGGTCATGTTATGAGGCTTCACTACCTTGCTTCTATTCTGCACATAACATGCGGTGCCTACAGCTTCAACCTAAAAGGTAGTTGGTAACTTAGATTCTGAAAACATTGTTCTAGCAGCCTCAATTAGTGTTCTATTTTTCCTTTCAGCTACACCATTCTATTGTGGTGTCCTAGCAACACTAAATTGTCTTTCTATACCCTTAGCCACACAGAACTGATTCATCACTTCATTATTAAACTCAGTTCCATTATCACATCAGGTTACTTTGACTGTATGGTTTACCTGATTTTCTATCCTAGTAATGAAACTCTTGAGGATCTCACTAGTTTCACTCTTAGCACCTACAAAAGTATAGCCAAGAAAATCTACTATAATCATCAGTGATAACTAGGAAATACTGCTTATGATTCAAACTTTTAACAAACGTAGGGCCAAATAAGTCCATATGAAGCATAAACAGTGGTTGTGTAATGGTTTTTACAGTCTTGGTCTTACAAGAAGCTCTATGTTGTTTTCCTTTCTGACAAGCCACACAAAGTTCTTTACACTCAAAAACCTTAGAAGGTAACCCTCTTACTAAGTTTCCCTTTACCAGTTTATTGGTTGTTTTGAAATTAAGGTGACCTAGCCTTCTATGCCATAACTTTGACTCATCAACTGATGCCTTAGCAAACAAACAAGTTAAGGGCCTATTTGGAATCACATCTTTCATGTTAAAACAATATATATTCTCTTTCCTAGGTACCCTTAACTGCACAAATTTCTCATCAGGCATTTTAAAATCAGGTGACAACACCACACACTCATTTTCCCCAAAAAGCACCCAGTTTTTCTTATCACACATTTGAGAAACACTGAATAGATTATACTTAAGTCCCTGTACCAAATAAACTTTCTCAAAATCCAGCTTTCCAGCTATGATAGTTCCTCTGCCAACAATCTTTCTGCCCTTTGGATCATTGCCAAAAGCCACATGTCTTCCATCATAAGCTTCAAAATCCTCAAGGTTGCTCCCATCCCATGTCATGTGCCCAGAGCAACCACTATTAAAAATTCCTTTGTCTTGTAGTTCATCTTGTAGATTGCCCTGCACATGAGTTAAACAAATTAGTTCCTTTTATGGACCCAAGCCAATACTGACTTGGGTCTGCCTTGTGCATCAACATAATCAAAATTATTTAGGTCCATTGATGCACAACTGGCATGATGTAAAACCTTGGTCTTAGGCTTCCATTGCCAGCTAGATGAGGCCTTAACAACATAAAAATGGTTTCCAACCACTGTGTCAGTTATCACCTTTGGAATAGTTAAAACTTCTTTTGTATCAGTGCTGATATTCTGCTTAGCAGTGGAAAGATTTTGCTTAGCAGTGTTTACATTTTCCTTAGCAGTGGTTGGAACCCATTTAGGTGTAGCAGTGATTATAGATTTTGTTTTACCATTCCTCATTAGCACTGCTCTGGGAACCATATTTTTTGTTAGGATGAGGGATTGTATTCTTTGAAAAGTTTTGATGATTTACCCTCCTCCAATGGTTCCAAACTTGTGGTTGGTTTTTATAGCAGTTTCTCTGTAGATGCTCAAAACTACCACATTTAAAACAAGCCTTCTTAACACATTGAAACTCATCTCCTAATCTGTTTGAATTTAGGCCATTGAAGTTTCTCTGATTTCCCCTAAGTATTTATCTTTTCATCTGTTCCCTAGGTATCTCATTGTAGTCTACCAATTTCCTAGAAATTGGTGCTCCAAATCTAGGCATAAGGTTGGCTTATTTAGAATCAACAGGCTTAACATTTTCTAACTTCTTAGACTGTGTTGATTCAGACCTATCTTCCTCATAATCTGATTCCCAATCTTCAATAATTGGACCATCAGATGATTTATCAGAACCTATCTTAGGTGATTCAGTCTTACTAATCTCTTCTACAGGTTTGTTGAAACTGAATTCACTACTAAATGACAGTTCTTTTGTAGGTGGTGCATGTTTCATAAGAGAGGGTGGTGGCACATTGTTGTAACCTAGGCCAGTACCATCTTTGAACAATTTTTGTCCAATAGGCTTATTTACTAGATCAAAAGCATATTGTGTTTTAGCAACCCTAACAACATGTTTTTCTTTTTCTACTAGGGCTTCTTGTATTACACTCTCTGCTTCTTCTAGTTTCTGTTTAATCACTTTAACTTCTCTGTCCTTAAGATCAATTTCACCACCTAGTATATTAATCTTATCTACATACTCAAACTCACATTTAATACATAAATTAAGTTTCTCTTCAACACTTTTAAGACCAACTTTATAACCTAAGTTATCTAGTGAAAGTCTTTCTACCTCTTTTCTCAAACTCTCATTAATAGCTTTAAGAGATTCTAAGTTATCTTGACATGATTTAAAAGAACAAGTAGAATTTTTAGAATCATTAGATACCTCAGAATCTGAACCAGAAGATGAAGCATAGGCCATAAGAGCAAAGTTATGCTCTTAAAACCTTCACTAGCAAGAAAAGCTGCATTGGGACCTTCTTCAATCTGATCACTCCAGTCATAATCACCAATATCATCTTGAGGAACAAATGGTGAAGAAGAAACAGGCTCTTCAGTAGTCTTCTTGATGCCTTCAACCATCCTTTTGGGAGTTCTACATTCTCTAGCAAAATGACTCTTCTTCTTGCAGTTGAAGCACTCTATCTTTGTTTTGTCAAATCCAACTCTTCTTTGACCATCATATTTGACCTGTCTACCAGTCATCCTCAAGAACTTGCTAGCTTGCAGTGTTAACATTGCCATTTGCCAATGAAGATTGATTTCAACAAGATCATCAAGATCAATTTGATCCAGATCCTGATTTAGTACAGTAACACTGGTTGTAAGATCGGCTAGGAAAGCACAGATGGCACCATCACTAACACTCTCACTAATAGTGGTATTATTAGCAATAGCAGTGGATACTTCATAAGCAGCAGTGGAAATATCCTGAGAATTCCTGTGCCCTGTAGACACAAAAGCAATGTTTTGTGTTGATGAGGATGATTCAGCTATGTTCTTTTCAAACTCATAAACTTTCAAGTTGTTGTAGAGATTGTCCAGAGTCATCTTTTCAAAGTCATCTTTGTTCCTCCACACAACAATATGCACAGACCATTCAGGTGACAAACTTCTGATGAACTTGAGATTTATATCTTCTTGAGCAACCTTGTAGTCCACCAATTTCAGTTGGCTGATTAGTTTCTGTCACACCCCCAATTTACCTGTTTTGCAGCGGAATGGAATTCCTGGGGATTTGACTGTCATAGCACCACATCACAGTTATATTGAACGACCTAAAGTGTCGTTTTAAAAACACATCGTTGGATATTTCATAAAAACAATCAGAGTACAACATCGGTCCCAAAAGGTTTACAAAGTTTGCGGAAATACATCCATGTTACAAATCCAAACGATGTTTTGAAATAAAGTGCCATAATGTACATAATGTAAGTCGACGCCGCGACTCAAAATGTAGGTCCCTAAACCATGTCATGATGATAGTGCCTCAGTTACCTGAAAATACATTGCTAAAAACGGTCAACAATAATGTTGGTGAGAAATCATAGGTTTATGTAAATGTTTTATACGACTACACAAGTATAGACCATGCATGACAATCCAGTCACGTAAAAATAATGTTACAATTGCTCTAAGCCCATGACCCCGAAACTAGACTGTTCAGTAATGTATGCCCCTGCAGAGTGTTTGCCAGACAACTCCGTAATGTTATCAAATGAAATGCATCCGTTTTCCTGGTTGGGATTCACCAACCCGGATGGAGGCGTCACCCTCGATAGATCTATCCACTCATCCTCGCTTCAAAGATTAACGGTTCATGTTCAGGTAATGGGGACTTTCAAATTGGCAAATGCGGTAACTTAAGCAATGTAATGAATTTAACATACTTGGTATCGTACAAAAAAAATGTAGTGCAATGTATTCTCCCCCGTGGGTTTGAAAATAATCGAAAGCATGTAAAACGGGGCTATGAAAACTCACTTGGTAAACTGGAATAATGGCAAAAGTGAGTACACCGAGGTATAATGTAATGCGTCAACCGGGACCTATTATCAATGGTATGATATGTCATGAGTTGCAATGTAATGTTATGCATGCACTTCGTATGTTATTTATACCATTTACGGGTTTTGAAAATATTACTCGTCGTCGAAAAATACTCTTTTGACGTCTTGACCCTTCAAAAATGACTTTACATGTTTTTACGTCAAAATGTCATCCTATAATGGTTTTATAATGATTTTTGGTGAAATTACCACTTTTCGTCGCAAAACAATGTCGTCGGAAAAATCATGAAATCAACAAAAATGGCTTCGGAAAACAAGCCGTAAAACGGTGTACGGCGATCGTTAGAGAACGAACTCGACGGTTTTGAAAAGTTTGTATCGATATCTAGAAGTTTCAGTTCAGGAGTTTTCGTCCAAAAGGTCTCGATCATAAAGATATCAAGGGCTAAAGATAGTGATTTTTGCTAATTGTGTGCAGAAAAATGAGTTTCGGCCAAGTTTGAACGTCCGTAATTAATTTAATATAACTCCGCTTTGCAAACAACTTTTTGTTTTGAAAAATATGGCCGATGAACTTGATTTTACTAGAAGACATTTCGTTCTAAAAAGTTTCACATCATGGTTAAAAACTGCCGCAAACATGGTCGTTACAGCTACTAAAATACTTGTATCGTAAGAATAATATAGTTTTTCAGAAAATAATAGTTACGGCAACTTTATGAAAACGTGCATATCTTTGTCGTTTTAAATCCGTTTTCTACGTATAATATGTCCTTAGCTTCGTATCGAAGTAAACTAATATATTTTTGACTAGTCGAAATAATTTGTGAAGCTTAAGGCTCGTTTTTGACCCGAACAAACTAAAAACTGCATGCTGAATTTTCTGAAAAATGTACGTTTCGTCGTCAAACTTTAAAAATCCATAACTTCTTCGTTATAAGTCCGTTTTTATCCGTTCAAAAGGCCACGGATTCGTTTTAAAGTATATTTTCTAAATATCAAGACCAAAGTTTCGTACCAACAGTAGGTTTTTCCAGAAATTCGAAACAAGGACAGAACCTTTTTAATACGTATTGAAAATAGTTTTTCTCGGACAAAACCTATTCTAATCCCTTCAAATCAACTCCAAAACTAATCTAATCCTACCATACACCTTATTAGGGTGTCATGGGTTCCTAATCACCATCAAGACCAAAGAATACCATGGGAATATTTATAGGATGACCAATATGTATATATATAACTCAATAAATCATGTAAAATGGTATAAATCACATATCATGCATAATATCTCCAAAAATGAAAAGAAGCATATGAAAATGAAAAGGAAACATGAAAATGATAAAAACATGCTTACTAGTGAAAGTGATGAGGTGAAAGTAACAAGGATTAAACTTAAATACCCTTGGTTTTTATTTCAAAACCATATAAAGGATATAACTAGATTGTAAATGACTTGATCTTGCAAAACTTTTTGATCCCTTGTGTCTTGATGTTATGACCGGTTATGAGAACCCAAAGAAAAGGAGAGAACTTTTTTTTTCTTAACACTTTGAGAAATGAAAGATGAATGAGAAAAATAATTGTGAAGTAAGACTTTGTAGCTTGAGTGGATTATTAGAAAACATGAACCATACCATATTTAATGCACTCCCCTCCCCCTTGGTCGGCCAAGGGGGGAGGTATGAGGCAAAATATCTTTTTTTTTTTAAAAAACTATTACTTATATATATTTTGTATAAACTTTGATAAAAAGTGTAAGTAATTTGTAGAAATTTGCAACTTGTAGGATAAATGGAAATTTTTGGTGCAAGTAAGTTTTTATTAGGTCAAAATAGAATGCAATGAGATGATAAAAATTGTAAAAATACTTTCCTTGTGAAATTTGGGTGATAAAATAATTATCGTACAATTTTTAAGAAAAACGACGTAATAATTTAATTTTAACGATTAAAGTACCAAATAAATTTGAAACACTAGGAAAACTAAAATATAGTTTTTATAAACTAAATGTAAGTTTAAAAATACCTCGGGATCATTTTTGAAAGTAACGGATTAAATATTTAAAATAATAACTCACGCGATAAAGATTATTAAATATAAAAATTACGCGTTGAAAGTGAAATGAAATGTCGTGAATGTACTAATGAGATGCACATGATGTCAATGAAATGTAGACTAATCATAGTCCATATGAAATGTACGTGATGTCATGATCATGAATTCGCCGCTAAACCTTTCAGGTTACGTGAATTTGAAACAAGTAAACCAAGTTTACTATAAATGTTGAAATAATGAGACATGAACGGTGTCGAGAAATGACCTGAAAGTACGGGTTGTCACATTCGCCGATCCAAAAAGGAATTCAGTCCCTGAATTCAATCGTTGTTAGGTCTAACGGTGTCGGCGAAAAGATGAGGATACTTGCGTCGCATCTGGTCTTCCCGTTCCCAAGTAAACTCAGGACCTCGTCGAGAATTCCAGCGAACCTTAACGATAGGAATTCGACTCTGTTTCAACTGCTTGACCTCGCGGTCCATGATTTCTACAGGTTCCTCCACAAAATTGAGTTTGTCGTCAAGTTGAACCTCGTCCAATGGAATAATGAGCGATTCGTCCGAAAGACACTTCTTTAAGTTTGAAACATGAAACGTGTTGTGCACATGACTAAGTTCTGGTGGAAGGTCAAGTCGATAAGCTACCGGACCAACTCGGCTCAAAATCTTGAATGGTCCAATGTATCTCGGGTTCAATTTCCTACGCTTTCCAAAACGTACCACGCCCTTCCAAGGCGATACTTTTAACATAACTTTGTCGCCCACTTGAAATTCCAAATCCTTGCGTCTAACGTCCGCATAACTTTTCTGTCGACTCCTGGCAGTTCTGAGTCTATCACGAATTTGAACTATCTTTTCGGTGGTTTCCCGTACCATTTCTGGACCAGTAAGTTGTGCGTCTCCTACTTCGGCCCAACAAACAGGTGATCGGCACTTTCGACCATAGAGTGCCTCGAATGGTGCCATCTTGATACTGGTGTGATAACTATTGTTGTACGAGAATTCAATCAATGGCAAATGGTTAGCCCAACCATTTCCAAAATCAATCACACATGCCCTCAGCATATCTTCTAACGTTTGAATGGTCCTTTCACTTTGACCGTCGGTTTGTGGGTGATATGTTGTGCTCATCTCTAATCTGGTTCCGAATGAATCTTGCAATGAATTCCAGAAGTTTGAAGTGAATCGACTATCTCTGTCGGAAATGATAGAAATTGGTGCTCCGTGCCTCGAGACTATTTCCTTGACATAAAGTCTAGTGAGTTGCTCCATGGAATAAGTCTCTCTGATTGGTATGAAATGGGCTGACTTGGTAAGGCGATCAACAATTACCCAAATAGCGTCGTAACCTCCCGATGTCTTAGGAAGTTTCGTAACAAAGTCCATAGTAATACGTTCCCATTTCCATTGAGGAATTTCCGGTTGTTGGAGTAAACCTGAAGGCTTCTGATATTCGACTTTTACCTTAGCACAGGTAAGGCATTTGCTAACGTACGTGGCAATTTCCGCTTTCATGTTCGGCCACCAATAAAGCTTCTTAAGATCTTGATACATCTTATCCGATCCTGGATGAATAGAATACTTTGACTTATGCGACTCATGCATAATCAATTCCCGTATTCCGCCATACAATGGAACCCACATTCTATCTTTGAAACATAATACTCCATCT
The DNA here is from genome assembly GCA_019973895.1 of Chrysanthemum seticuspe. Lineage (NCBI taxonomy): Eukaryota > Viridiplantae > Streptophyta > Magnoliopsida > Asterales > Asteraceae > Chrysanthemum > Chrysanthemum seticuspe. The sequence continues at coordinate 174,818,222 of BPTQ01000007.1, forward strand.
GCTCTCTTTACAAAGCCATTCGCGCTTTCGGGCATACCATAAAGCTTTTCACTTGGTCGGTTTTCTTCCTTAAGTGCCTCGACTTGTGCTTCGTGGATTTTCGATGGTAAAGGAGAAATAATTGTCATTCCCAATGATCGAACTCTTAAAGGTTTAGGCCTCTCTTTCCGACTAAGAGCATCAGCCACAACATTGGCTTTTCCCGGGTGATACTTGATTTCACAATCATAGTCGCTGAGTAACTCCAACCAACGACGTTGCCTCATATTAAGCTCCTTTTGATCAAGAATATATTGCAAACTCTTGTGGTCAGTAAACACTGTACACTTTGTACCGTAGAGGTAGTGTCTCCAAATCTTGGCGCACTGCAAAGCTTTTGCTTCAACAACTGAAAAGCAGTTTCTTGTTTCTTTCCCCACTCGTACTTCTTGTTTTTCTGTGTCAACTTGGTCAAAGGTCTTGCTATCTTTGAAAAACCTTCGATGAACCTTCGGTAATACCCGGCTAGTCCTAGAAATTGTCGAATTTCCGTAGGATTCGTTGGAGTAGCCCAATCTTTCACGGCTTCAATCTTTGCGGGATCAACTTGTAGTCCTTGACTATCAATGATGTGACCAAGAAATTGCACCTTGTGGTTCCAAAAATCACACTTCGAAAACTTGGCATACAACTTCTCATTCTTGAGTAGCCTTAAAATCGTCCTTAAATGCTCTTCGTGCTCTTCTTTGCTCTTGGAGTAGATCAAGATGTCGTCAATGAACACTATAACAAACTTGTCCAAGTACGGTTTACAAACTCTATTCATGAGATCCATGAATACCGCCGGTGCATTAGTCAATCCAAACGGCATCACTTGAAACTCGTAATGACCGTAACGTGTTCTAAACGCTGTTTTCGGAATATCCTCTTCCCGAACTCGAAGCTGATGATAACCCGACCGGAGATCAATCTTGGAATAAATACTAGAACCTTGCAACTGATCGAACAAGTCATCAATTCTGGGGAGTGGGTAACGATTCTTCACCGTTAACTTGTTCAACTCTCTATAATCTATGCACATTCGGAAGGATCCATCTTTCTTCTTTACAAACAAGACCGGTGCTCCCCAAGGAGAGGAACTCGGCCTAATGAATCCTTTGTCTAGAAGTTCTTGCAATTGATTAGACAACTCTTGCATTTCGGATGGTGCTAAACGGTACGGTGCTCGCGCAATCGGTGCAGCTCCGGGCACTAAGTCAATTTGAAATTCTACTTGACGTGCCGGTGGAAGTCCCGGTAAATCCTCGGGAAATACTTCAGAAAATTCACGGACAATAGGTACATCTTCAAGTCGCTTCTCCTCCGACTTTTTCTCGGTTACATGGGCTAAGAAAGCAAGACAACCTTTCTTTATGTACTTCTCCGTTTTGATGCACGATATGATACTAATTCTGGTTCCACTTCGTTCCCCACGAATAATCAAAGTTTCGCCATTGTAGGGAAGATGAACAACTTTCTCATCACAAATGATCTTTGCGCGATGCTTAGATAACCAGTCCATGCCTATGACAACGTCAAAACTACCAAGCTCTACAGGCATGAGGTCTATGTTGAATGGATGATTAAGAAAATTGAATGTGCAACCGCGAACAATGGTGTTGGTGCTAACTACGCTACCATTAGCTAACTCGACGTTGTATGATATGTCTAATGTAGTTGGTTTAATGTTGAGCAAAGGTGCAAATGCATTGGACACAAAACTTTTATCGGCACCCGAATCAAATAAAACTAAAGCGTAACGATTATTGAGAAGGAACGTACCCGTAATGACATTCGGGTCCTCCCTATCTTCTCCGCCTCCAATGACGTAAACCCTTCCTTGAGCCATACCTCCTTGATTCGGATTTGCTTGATTCTTTCCATTCTTGCAATCCCTCTTGTAGTGTCCAGTTTCCCCGCAACCAAAACATGTAACTTTTGGTGCCGTGCAATCCCTAGTACGGTGACCAACTTTCTTGCAATTTTCACACGGATCGGGACATCGACCCGGATTGTGGTGACTCAAACACTTATTACATTTCGGCAAAACCCCTGAATACCCTTTTCCTTCCTTTTGACCCGCAGCATAAACCTTAGCAACCTCTTGCCTTTTGGGTGGTTGTTGAGCAGCATTTCTACCCCTGGTGTTGTCCCATTTGCGCTTGTTGTTGTTGCTATTGTTGTTGTTGTAGTTGGCTCGGTTATTGTTGTTGAAACGGTTGTTGGGGTTGTTGTTGTTTCGGTTAGTGGTGGTGTACTTACCTCGCTTCACCACTTGTGCCATCAACTTCTGAGTCACACGAATAGCTTCCTCGATTGTTTGTGGATCGAATGAAGTCACATCTCCTTGAATGACCTCGGGAAGTCCTCCAATAAAAGCCTCTAGCAACTTTTCATTATCCGATACCATTGATGGGCATAACGCGGCTAATTCCTGGAATCTCCGAATGTATGTGTCAATATCGTACCCAATCGTGACCAATTCATAGAACTCCGTCTCTAACTTTTTCACTTCTGTTCGAGGACAAAACTTCTTAGTCACCAAGCCCTTAAATTCCTCCCACGTAAGCTTGAAGGCATTTTCCATACCAATCGGTTGAGCGTATGAATTCCACCATGACAACGCTCCATCGAGTAAAGTACTTGTAGCAAATTTAACTTTACTATCATCCGGACAGTTACAAAGCAAAAATACCGATTCCAATTTTTCAAACCATCTAACCATTGCTGTAGCTCCCTCGGTACCTCGGAACTTAGTGGGTTCACCACTTTTGAAATCTTTGTACGAACATTTCTTAACCCCTGATCCTCCTGCATTACCAGTAGCAGTAGCAAGCCTTGCGGCTTCAGCAGCAGCCGCGGCCTCAGCAGCAGCAGCAGCCACTGTTTCCCTTTCGACTCTTAAAGCATTAGCAATGCTATCGTTCACCAACTTTTGAATTGCTGCTTGGGTCATTTCAACTGTAGCTTTCTTCGGTGCCATAACTCTTCAAAATCACAAGATGAAACAATCATGAGAACTCGTAAGTAGAAACAACCATCATACAAATATATCCACAACCACAACATGCATAAAGATAAATGGAATCACAACGGAACAATAACGAAATATCACAAATATAATCACAACACACGTGGATAATATACATGAAAATTTCGGCCTACATGGACCGATATCATACATAATAAAAACCATTCCTACATAGTAGAGTCAATACTTGATATATTTGTTTGTACAACAATCAAAAGACAACAAGTTCTTTAAACTACGTCACACACCTTGTGACTAGGATAATAATGGTCAAAACTATACATGACAAAAGTCTACATAAGGCACCTCATGGTGCTCCGCCGGCCCTATCCTGAAGATCGCGAACCTGAGTAACCAAACTATCCACCAAACTCCTCAACTCATCCATCTGACCCTGCAATGTAACAATACGCTCACGGGCTAAAGACAACTCCTGTGACTGACTCTATAACTCATCTCGTGCCATATCGGCTCTGTCAAACAACTCGGGCATCTCCTGCCTCAACTCCGTGATATGCTCTCTATCCTCTATCTGTCTATGCTGAATACTCTGATGAGATAAGTCAATACAAACCCTGCCTAATATTAAACCCTCGACCTCCTCAGCGATGGGCTCAATCCTATCTACCGACAGCTCCTCCAACTGTCGCGTCAAACTATCAATCTGGGTCTGCTGAGCATCAATACGGGCTCCTAATGCCTCGATAGAAGGCTGTCGTGCAGCAGCTGCCCTAGAACTCTCGCCTAACTCAAATCTAGCGGGTGGCTCGGGCTCAGAAGATGGTGGTGTAGGGATATCGAAACGAGCACACTTTTTGGGCGGCAAGTCTGTCGTAGGTAAAGGATCCCTAAGAAAATATGATGATGATGGTGATGATGGTGCTGGCAGTGGTGATGGTGGTAGGTGTATCGGGTTATGAGCTGGGCTAATATGAGGAGTGGGTGCGACTTCGCCCTCCTCGAAGGGTTCAGTCTCAGTGTCGGTCATGACTAGTGGGAAGGCTGGAGTAGAACCAATGGAAGATACGATCTCAGTGGAATGTGATGGAACATCATCCATGATGGGGTTAGCTGGAACATCATCCGAGCTAGAGTCCGATGATATGGTGATAGGGTGAGAATCTGAAGACATGTCTGTGAAAACCGATGTGAAATAAATGTAAATAATCTCGAATCAAATGTAAGTGAATCCGCATGAAAAGTGAATATGTACAATGATGAAATGATGAGATGCTATGATAATGTAGCTATAGTCTAGGGTCAATGATGCAACCTAGTTCTCTATAACTGTAGCTCTGGTACCAATCTGTCACACCCCCAATTTACCTGTTTTGCAGCGGAATGGAATTCCTGGGGATTTGACTGTCATAGCACCACATCACAGTTATATTGAACGACCTAAAGTGTCGTTTTAAAAACACATCGTTGGATATTTCATAAAAACAATCAGAGTACAACATCGGTCCCAAAAGGTTTACAAAGTTTGCGGAAATACATCCATGTTACAAATCCAAACGATGTTTTGAAATAAAGTGCCATAATGTACATAATGTAAGTCGACGCCGCGACTCAAAATGTAGGTCCCTAAACCATGTCATGATGATAGTGCCTCAGTTACCTGAAAATACATTGCTAAAAACGGTCAACAATAATGTTGGTGAGAAATCATAGGTTTATGTAAATGTTTTATACGACTACACAAGTATAGACCATGCATGACAATCCAGTCACGTAAAAATAATGTTACAATTGCTCTAAGCCCATGACCCCGAAACTAGACTGTTCAGTAATGTATGCCCCTGCAGAGTGTTTTCCAGACAACTCCGTAATGTTATCAAATGAAATGCATCCGTTTTCCTGGTTGGGATTCACCAACCCGGATGGAGGCGTCACCCTCGATAGATCTATCCACTCATCCTCGCTTCAAAGATTAACGGTTCATGTTCAGGTAATGGGGACTTTCAAATTGGCAAATGCGGTAACTTAAGCAATGTAATGAATTTAACATACTTGGTATCGTACAAAAAAAATGTAGTGCAATGTATTCTCCCCCGTGGGTTTGAAAATAATCGAAAGCATGTAAAACGGGGCTATGAAAACTCACTTGGTAAACTGGAATAATGGCAAAAGTGAGTACACCGAGGTATAATGTAATGCGTCAACCGGGACCTATTATCAATGGTATGATATGTCATGAGTTGCAATGTAATGTTATGCATGCACTTCGTATGTTATTTATACCATTTACGGGTTTTGAAAATATTACTCGTCGTCGAAAAATACTCTTTTGACGTCTTGACCCTTCAAAAATGACTTTACATGTTTTTACGTCAAAATGTCATCCTATAATGGTTTTATAATGATTTTTGGTGAAATTACCACTTTTCGTCGCAAAACAATGTCGTCGGAAAAATCATGAAATCAACAAAACTGGCTTCGGAAAACAAGCCGTAAAACGGTGTACGTCGATCGTTAGAGAACGAACTCGACGGTTTTGAAAAGTTTGTATCGATATCTAGAAGTTTCAGTTCAGGAGTTTTCGTCCAAAAGGTCTCGATCATAAAGATATCAAGGGCTAAAGATAGTGATTTTTGCTAATTGTGTGCAGAAAAATGAGTTTCGGCCAAGTTTGAACGTCCGTAATTAATTTAATATAACTCCGCTTTGCAAACAGCTTTTTGTTTTGAAAAATATGGCCGATGAACTTGATTTTACTAGAAGACATTTCGTTCTAAAAAGTTTCACATCATGGTTAAAAACTGCCGCAAACATGGTCGTTACAGCTACTAAAATACTTGTATCGTAAGAATAATATAGTTTTTCAGAAAATAATAGTTACGGCAACTTTATGAAAACGTGCATATCTTTGTCGTTTTAAATCCGTTTTCTACGTATAATATGTCCTTAGCTTCGTATCGAAGTAAACTAATATATTTTTGACTAGTCGAAATAATTTGTGAAGCTTAAGGCTCGTTTTTGACCCGAACAAACTCAAAACTGCATGCTGAATTTTCTGAAAAATGTACGTTTCGTCGTCAAACTTTAAAAATCCATAACTTCTTCGTTATAAGTCCGTTTTTATCCGTTCAAAAGGCCACGGATTCGTTTTAAAGTATATTTTCTAAATATCAAGGCCAAAGTTTCGTACCAACAGTAGGTTTTTCCAGAAATTCGAAACAAGGACAGAACCTTTTTAATACGTATTGAAAATAGTTTTTCTCGGACAAAACCTATTCTAATCCCTTCAAATCAACTCCAAAACTAATCTAATCCTACCATACACCTTCTTAGGGTGTCATGGGTTCCTAATCACCATCAAGACCAAAGAATACCATGGGAATATTTATAGGATGACCAATATGTATATATATAACTCAATAAATCATGTAAAATGGTATAAATCACATATCATGCATAATATCTCCAAAAATGAAAAGAAGCATATGAAAATGAAAAGGAAACATGAAAATGATAAAAACATGCTTACTAGTGAAAGTGATGAGGTGAAAGTAACAAGGATTAAACTTAAATACCCTTGGTTTTTATTTCAAAACCATATAAAGGATATAACTAGATTGTAAATGACTTGATCTTGCAAAACTTTTTGATCCCTTGTGTCTTGATGTTATGACCGGTTATGAGAACCCAAAGAAAAGGAGAGAACTTTTTTTTTCTTAACACTTTGAGAAATGAAAGATGAATGAGAAAAATAATTGTGAAGTAAGACTTTGTAGCTTGAGTGGATTATTAGAAAACATGAACCATACCATATTTAATGCACTCCCCTCCCCCTTGGTCGGCCAAGGGGGGAGGTATGAGGCAAAATATATATATTTTTTTTTTAAAACTATTACTTATATATATTTTGTATAAACTTTGATAAAAAGTGTAAGTAATTTGTAGAAATTTGCAACTTGTAGGATAAATGGAAATTTTTGGTGCAAGTAAGTTTTTATTAGGTCAAAATAGAATGCAATGAGATGATAAAAATTGTAAAAATACTTTCCTTGTGAAATTTGGGTGATAAAATAATTATCGTACAATTTTTAAGAAAAACGACGTAATAATTTAATTTTAACGATTAAAGTACCAAATAAATTTGAAACACTAGGAAAACTAAAATATAGTTTTTATAAACTAAATGTAAGTTTAAAAATACCTCGGGATCATTTTTGAAAGTAACGGATTAAATATTTAAAATAATAACTCACGCGATAAAGATTATTAAATATAAAAATTACGCGTTGAAAGTGAAATGAAATGTCGTGAATGTACTAATGAGATGCACATGATGTCAATGAAATGTAGACTAATCATAGTCCATATGAAATGTACGTGATGTCATGATCATGAATTCGCCACTAAACCTTTCAGGTTACGCGAATTTGAAACAAGTAAACCAAGTTTACTATAAATGTTGAAATAATGAGACATGAACGGTGTCGAGAAATGACCTGAAAGTACGGGTTGTCACAGTTTCTGCAGTCTGTTATAAGTGCCGTCAAGTTTTTCTTCACTGAGAGCAGTGAAGTTTTCAAGCTGATGCTTGAGCATGTTTTTCCTAGATTTCTTGGTAGCTTCATTACTAGCAAATCTTGTTTCAATGGCATCCATTAATTCCTTTGTTGTCTCATACTGCTCAAAGTCCAATGCATAGTCATTAGGTATTCCCATACTGAGAATACTATGAGCTTTAATCTCCAACTTCCTGTTAGCCTTATCAACCTCACTAACAATGGTTATTTCCTTACCATCATCACCCTTCTTAGGAAGAGTATCACCATTGTCAACAACATCCCAGATGGTGTAATCAATCATATGAATGTATTGCCTCATTCGCATTCTCCATACCTGATACTCACCGTGCTTGAGCATGGGCACCTTTGATGCAGTAACCATGTGAGTTTCGTCAGACATCTTAACTTACTTGAATTAAGCTTAACTAGACTTCTTCTTGGTTTAAGTTTCTAGATCACAAGCTTTGATACCACTTGTTGATCCCAGTTGAGCAAACGATCCTTATAGAAACTGACTTAACAATGACTTATTAAATATTACGCGGAATTTAATATTAATCTTAAGAAGAAGAACAGTAAACACTAAACACCTCAATATTATTATTAATACAAATACTCTAACTAGTATTAGGGTTTTACAACCTTGAAGTGTATCGACCTTAGATATAGCAAAACACACGTATATCTAATCTAACCTAGGACCTCCTTTTATAGGCTAAGGAGTCCTTTACAATATACAATACGTATTCTACAAGATAAATATCCTTTCCATACTTATCTAACACAAAATATTAAATCGACTTACTAACTAGCAGTGGTTACAATTATACTATCCGTGGTTCCATACTTCTACTAGCCGTGGTTTAACTCTATAGTGGTTATCATTGAACTACCCGTGGTTTCCACACTTAGTGTAATTCTTCTCAGTGGAACCTAAAACCCAACAACCTTCGTTGTATTGCAAAAATTCTCTCTATTAAGCAATACACGATTGTTTTCAAATAACTTTTAATCATTCAGTAAATCTCAATTTGCTGGTTAACTCATTCCGTGTTGTCTTCTTTGAGACGTTCCGGTTTGAGAAAGGCTAGAGCAGCTACGAAATCCTGTCAAGGAGATTCTTCAGAATTTTACCTGATCACAAGCAGTACTTGTACTGATCAACGGGGAACCATGGGCCGTGTACATCAATTCAATGAAAGTGATCAAAGACACTTTCGTGCTCTTTATTGCTAACTGTTGTTTACAGGAATACCCGACGGTTGCAGCTGATCATAATTGAGGCGTCAATCCATAGCCACATGCTCACACAACACGTTCATTTCAAAGAAATCATGATAAGTGCATATCTTCATCAAGTGACTCTGATATTTTCACTCCATGCTTCTGCTACGCTGTTGCAAATGTCATGAATCAATAAAAGCTTTCGCAACTCTGATGAGAAGATATCATGATCCAGAATGTGAGCATGTCAGTCCAAAAGTCACAACTTCACATGATGGCAACACTGCTTAGGATGAGTCAGAGATTTATGGTGGCTGATGATCTCAATGCTGACTCCAAACTCAGCATCACGTGGATCAGTTAAAGACCTCCATTTGAATGAACAAAACATGCAAAAAATGAAGAATCAAAGACTACATACTACAGAGTAAAGAACTTAATCAAGAATCCAAGAACACCAAAATGTAATATCTGTTTGTAATCAATGTAAATTGAGGTGACCTCCCTTAGGGGGAGATTGTTAGGATTTAGAAAATCCGGTAGTTAAAGACTCGGTCACCTCAAGTATATGTATTCGTTAGAAAGCTCGTAGTCATAGTCATTTAGTGATAGTTAGTAGTCAGTTATGTAACACCGTGGAGGACGGACGGGTCTTTACCCACTGTATGCCTGATCCACAGCCCGTAATGGCGTTTTACGGAAGAACCTATAAATACCCTTTGCCTAGCAAGGCAATGGGTTGGAGCTTTATAATATATCATTTACTTTCTCTCACTAGAAGTTTCCAACTCTCTTCACTCTCTATAAAACCTCATCTCATTCAAATTCATGCGTGCTTGATTATGTGTTTATGAAAAGCAATATCTAACATGACTCTCTTTTCTTAGTAAAAAGTGTGCTATCAACTAGCCCCATGGTGTAGTTATTTTTTTTTTAAGAATGACATGAGTCTATCATACCTAGCTTTTGGAGCTTGTTTAAGACCGTAAAGAGATTTCTTTAACTTATACACATGTTTAGGTTTTTTAAAAGCCTGGAGGTTGAGCTACATATACTTCTTCATTAATAAAACCATTTAGAAAAGCACTTTTGACATCCATTTGATAAAGCTTAAGATCATTAGCACAAGCATAAGCAAGAAGTATTCTTATAGACTCTAATCTAGCCATAGGGGCATAGGTCTCATCAAAGTCTATTCCTTATTGTTGATTATACCCTTGGGCAACGAGTCTAGCTTTGTTTCTAGACACTACACCATTTGCATCTAACTTGTTTTTATATACCCATTTGGTTCCTATTATGTTTTGATTACTAGGTGGAGGGACGAGTGTCCAAACATCGTTAGAAACAAATTGATTTAATTCTTCTTGCATAGCCATTACCCAACTTTCATCTTTTATGGCTTCTTGTGTATTCTTAGCTTCTATGGTTGAGACAAAACAAAATAAGCTACTTTGGTTTTGGACTTGAGACCTTAAGGTTCTTTCGTTTAACTTTCCTACGACCTTATCTACGGGGTGATCTTTAGACTCTTTAATATTTATGATTTCATTATTTAAACGTTCTTCTTCTTCGTTTGTCTTTTTCTTTATTTCAATATCTTAACTCTCGACAATCTCGTCATCGACAAGAGGTAGAGTAGGTTTGGGTGGACTCTCATCAAATTTTACGTTTAATGATTCTTCAACCTTCATTGTTTCTTTATTTAATATGACGTAAGCTTTGCTATTAGGAGAGTAACCTAAAAAGATACCTTCGGTTGATTTAGGATCTAATTTTGTAAGGTAATTTTTAGTGTTAAGTAGAAAACATTTGCTATCAAAGACTCTAAAGTGATCTAACGTAGGCTTTTTGCCTCGAAGTAACTCGTATGGAGTTTTACCTAAAAATGGTCTAATTAAGACTCGATTAAGTATGTACGTTGATGTATCAACGGCATTGAACCAAAACTTTTGAGGTATGGATTGCTCATTTAGCATGGTGCGACTCATTTCTTGTAGGGTTCTATTCTTTCTTTCAACTACCCCATTCGATTGTGGAGTGCGAGGAGACGAGAAGTTGTGAGTAATACCATTAGCGTCACAAAAGGATCCAAATTGCACTTCATTATCGAATTCCCTACCATGATCCGTTCTAATAGACACCATATGACTTTCTAGTTGTCTTTGGATTTTCTTACTTAATATTTCAAAGTAATTAAATGTTTTAGTTTTGTTCTTTAAAAAATTAGTCCATGTGTACCTAGAATAATCATCCACTATAACCAAAGTGTAGTAGTTGCCTCCATAACTTTAGATAGCGGATAGACCAAATAAATCCATGTGTAGTAATTCTAGACACTTAGTTGTAGAGACCATGTTTTTAGTTTTGTGACTAGCATGGGCTTGTTTTCCTACATTACAAGGATCACAAAAGTGATGTTCATATTTTAATTTTGGTAGATCTCTTACTAGATCTTTGGATGATAGCGATTGAAGAAGTTGCATATTGGCATGACCCAATCTTCGATGCCATAAGGTCGAAGTATCATCCATAGAAGTAAGACAAAGTTTGTCTTGAGGTTCATTACCGATTTTAATGACATAGACTTTGTTTCCTAATTCCTCTACCTATAGTGATACCGTTAATCGTTAAAAAGTACGTTGCACTTTTTATCACATATTTTTCCTATACTTAAGAGGTTAAAGTTTAGGTTTTCTACGTGACACACATCATTAATGGTTAGAGATTTGTTAGAAATCCTACCTTTACCGATGATTTTGCTTTTGCTATTTTGAAATACCACATTTCCTTCATTGAAGGATTCATATGTGGAGAATAAATCTTTATTGTCGGTCCCGCTATCCTTGATCCACTCATCCGGATCTAGGTCGACCTTTAAGCACACCTAAGAAAACAATTAACTAAAAAATTTGGTCCCCATTTGTTCATGGGTCCATTAGTGTTAAACATTCCATTCATGTTAGACATATATGGATAAGGTGAGTATGCGTTCCATGTTGCAAAGTTTTGAAATGGAAAGCCATTTTGCATATTTGGATTCCATCCCATTTGATGGTTACTTCTAGGATAAACATTATTACGTCTCCTAGATGTGTTCGGTTTTGAAAACGATGGACCTTTGTTTCTTGTAAAACTTTGATTTTGTCTTAGAGGTGGTTGTCTAATAGTAACATGGGTTGGTTTCTTCTTATTAACAATAACAAAATCAGTTCTAGATGAGGAAGCTATATTATTACCACTGTTTGCTTCAGCAGACCCACGGATCCCTGGCTGTACACTAGCCGATTCCCTTTTTGTGGGATTCGTGGAATCCGTGACTACAATGGTTTGTTTTTCTATTGCTTTTAAGAATTGTGTTTCTTTGTTTTCACTAGTTGACGCATCAAGTTGCTGAAACCTAAACCTTTTTGGTTGTTTCCTGTTTTAACACTATCTGGTATCGTATCTAGAGTGTTAGTATTCATTCTAGCAATCTTAGAGTCTAGATGATCAACAAGTGTTTGAATTTGAACGCAAAGTTCCCATTCCCCACTTGCTATCTTCCCCTTTTCTGGATGTTTTAATTTTGCTTTTATCTCAATGACTTCCTTTTCTAAACGTTGATTTTGGTTTTTCAAAAACTTGTTTTTGTTGATTACTTTTAAACTAATTTTGAACAGTTTATCATATTCACTTTGCAATGAATCATCATCTAATGATGAACTACTATAGTATTCGTGACATACCTCGTCATTTGCCATGAGAAAAATTTCTTCATCTTCCTCCTCGCTCATTCCCCACGAACCTCTCACAAATGCTTTTTGTTCATCAGGTTTGGGACACTTACTAATAAAGTGTTTTGGGTCCCCACATTTAAAGCAAGCGCGATCATCCCTTGCCTTCTCGTCCTCTTTGCTTTTCCTGAATCCTTTCTTGTCGTCATATGGTTGCTTGACGTATCTTCCCTTTCTTCTAAAGAACTTTTTGAAGTCCCTTACCGCCATGGCATACTCCTCGTCATTACTATCCGAAGAGGAGTTCTCTTCATCGCTTGAGAACTTCTTGGCTTTAAGGGGAAGAGATTTGTGCTTCACTTTTGAGGTTTCGGAATCTTTAGCGAGGACAAGCTCATAGACTTTTAATTGCCTATGAGTTCATCAAGGGTGAGCATTGACAAGTCTTTTGATTCTTCGATTTCCGTCACCTTAGATCTCCACTTGGTTGGAAGTGCCCTTAGATATCTTCTAACATGATTACGGCTAGAGAAATATTCATCAAGTACTTGTAAAGATGTAATTATAGTATTAAAGTTAGCAAAAAATGATCTATAGTATCCTCATCCGATATTGAAAATTGTTCATATTGTTGAACAATTAAATCAATTTTATTGTTTTTAACTTGTTGATTACCTTGATGAGTTACAACTAAAGAATTCCAAATTTCTTTAGAGGTTTTAAGCATGGAAATTCTTTCGAATTCCTTTTTGGGTAAAGCATTATATAAAACCATTTTAGCTTCACTATTTTTGGAAAGCTTTTTCTTAATATCATCATTGAGTTTATCATGAGGTATGTTAACTAAATTTCCATTTTCATCTTTTGAAGTGGCTTCAAAATCGCCTTCAACAATGACGTACCAACGATCAATATCTTTAGACTTCACATATGTTTCGAATCTATTTTTCCAATATATAAAACCATTAGTTTCAAGAAGTGGAGGTCGTTGCATGGATTGCCCTTCCTTGTAAGTTTCAAGAAGTGGAGGTCGTTACTTTAAAACTTTTATAAACTTAGCTCTTGATGCCAATTGTGGAAAACTAGAAGGGAGGTTGAATAGTTTTGCCGATTTTAAGTTAGTTTCAAAAACTTTTAGATTCGATGTTATGTGAAATCGTATGAATGAGGAGATAGTATAGATCTATGAGTAATGCAAGTAAAGTAAGTAAAGTAAAGGATAGAAATGACACAACCGATTTATAGTGGTTCGGCTACAAGGACAGCTTCCTTGCCCTACTCCACTCCCCGAGTCACCTACTCGAGAGTTCAAGCACTATGTCAACAAACTCCTTCAACTTGGCGGAGAAGCATTCACAACGTTGCTTACACCTTTTTCTGGTACAAAGCTAAATACCGAGTCTGTAACGCGGAGGACCAAACCAACACTACTATAACACAACAAATATGTGAAATATGGGTCATGGGTTGTGGTTTTTACCCATCCTAATAAACTATTACAAAAAATGAATTATTACAAAAATTTGTATTAAATGACTATATGTAGATGCTTTACAAAAATAACATGTATCCTTATAGTTTTACTTATGATAACATTATACTTGTTATCAACAAAACACAAAGAGATCACTAAATATTAATAAAAGTTTTTACGGTTTATTTGTATTAACAGACCTATTATAGCAAGAAAAACTAAGTGTTAAAAAAAATTTGTAGAAAAATTGTACAACAACATTCTTCCCCTTAGACTCAAAACCTCCCCTCAATCATAGCACCTATGGATTGAGCAACCCAATGTTAACCACAAGATGATTAAAGCCTTGGTTAACAAATCAGCCACATTATCATCAGTATGTATTTTAAGCACTTGAATAAGTTTCTTTTCATTAGCATCTCTTATGAAATGGTGCCTAATTTCTATGTGCTTAGTCCTTTGGTGAAAAACTGGATTTTTAACTATGCAAATAGTACTTTGATTATCAATAAAGATTTTGGTATTCATAAAGTTATACCCATAATCTAACAATTGATTTTGTATCCAGGAGTACCTGACTACAGCAGTTAGCAGTAGCAACATACTCAGCTTCAGTGGAAGAGGTAGCCACAATGGTTTGCTTCTTGCATTGCCATGAGATCAACCTCCTACCCAGAAACTGACATCCACCAGCTATGGATTTCCTATCCTTGTTTGCACCAACATAATCACTATCACTATAAGCTTCAAGCACAATGTAAGATATAACTTTTCACATACACATCAAACCATAACACAAGGTGGCGAATAAGATGGAATTCTAGAGAGAGAAAGTTAGAGGTTTAGGGAACTTAGTGAGAGAAAGTGAAAGATATTATTATGAGCTCCAACTCTCTACCTTGCAAGGTAGAGAGTATTTATAGTCTTACATAACTCGCCACACTTTGGGCTGTGGATCAGGCATACAGTGGGTAAAGACCCGTCCGTCCTCCACGGTGTTACTTAACTAAATTACTACTTAACTTAAAAGAACTACGACTACGAGCTTTCTAACGATTACATATACTTGAGGTGACCGACTCTTTAATACTGGGAATTTCTAATTCCTAACAATCTCCCCCTAAGGGAGGTCACCTCAATTATACATCAAAAATTACATTGAATACAAATAGATTTTACATTAATAGTTGATCTTGCATTCTTGATGTAGTCCTTTGCTCATAAGCTCGTCGTCATTGATTCTTCACATTGCATGTTTGGTTGTTCCAAGTGGAGGTCTTTTACTGATCCACGTGATGATAATTTTGAGCCATCATTTGAGATCATCAGCTATCAACAATCTCTGAGACATCCATTGTGGTGTTGTGACTTTGGGACCGACATGCTCACATTTTGGATCATGATTTCTTCTCATCAGAGTAGCGGAAGCTTTTGTTGAGTCATGATATTGGCAGCAGCGTAGCAGAAGCATGGAGTGAAAATATCAGAGTCATTGATGCACTAATCATGATTTCTTTAGAGATGAATGTGTTAAGTGAGCATGCGGCTATGGATTGACCGCTTCATTCTGATCAGCTGCAAACGTCGGGCGTACCTGCATTCAACAGTTAGCAACAAATCGCACGAAAGTGTCTTTGATCACTTTCGATGAATTGAGGTACACGGCCCACGGTTCCCCGTTGATCAGTACAAGTACTGCCTGTGATCAGGTAGGATTCCTAAGAATCTCCTTGACAGGGTTTCGCAGCTGTTCTAGCTGTTCTCAAACCGGAACGTCTCAAAGAAGACAACACGGAGTGAGTGAACCAGTGAATTTTAAGTCCACTGATTGATGAAAAGAGATTTGAAAAACAATCGTGTATTGCTCAATAGAAGTTGTTTTTGCAATACAACGAAGGTTTTATTGAAAATCAATTATCAATCATAAAAATACCTTTTGGTTTGAAAAATGAGTACACGGTCGATGTGCTAAAGAAAAGAGTTTATAAGCACACAGACCGGTTTTTCAAAGGTATCCGTCAATCCCTAACCTGAACCAGGATTGATTCAAGAAATTGAATCGCCCCATTGTTTCTGTTCAGTTGTCACATGGTTGATCTATATGATAAATCTCACATGCCACCTACCAGGAGCTTGTTTGATGTTGGCTCCAGAAGGCTTTCCATCTTCATTGTGAATATGTAAACACATCACTCAGATGTTCTGGCAATACCACAAGGATAATGCGTAGGACTCAAGATATAATCTCTCTTTCCACATTGTGTGAAACAGAGAGTCTTCATTGAAAGTGTCCTAATGAGATTTATTGATGATCTCGAGGCTCTAGACTCAATTTGTGCATATTTGGATCCTATAACGGAGACTAGGGAGAGGGTCTCCTTCTTCAATATCAACCATCTCTAAGAGAAAGTCGATAGATAATGTCGGTTCCCCGTGAGAATGAAACAAGTCCTTTTAAGAGGAACTTGAGTGGTTTGGGAAGTTGAAGTGCAGTGCGTCACTGGGTCCATGACGTCTTGTCTTCAATACCGATGTTACCATCAGTAGCATATGAATTGAACCCGGTTTCTGCCCTAAGGTTGAATAAATGGAGGGCTATTTGTTTTCACCCTATTTTCATTCAATTCTTTTTAATTCTTCAACCCCTTCAGTGCTTACCGAGACTTCATAGCTAGAACCTTGTTGGGTTTATTCCAGTACTAGCTCAGTCATAGTCCGCACTCTTCCCTTATCTCATTTTTCTCCTTTTATCATCATACCTAAGGACTTCTACACTAACTAGTGGATTGTCCCTGGGTAGATCCCTCCGGTTCTGGCGGATCATGGGAACCAATACCTAACCTTATCATCCTTATATCACCGTACATAAAGTAAAGTTGGTCGGTCAATTTGGTATTGTTCATCTGCCATTGGATCCAATTGAAAACCATTTGAAAATCAATTCAGATACTTGTGATATATTATCAAAGCTTTTTGTACCTGAATTGTTTTTGATATTTTTAGAACGAGAACTCCCCCTCAACATGTGCATCAAGTATTGAAAATGTTTTGCACACGGAGGCAGGAGAAAGAATTAACTTCTTTTGATTACCATTTTCTAAAAGATATCAACATCACTTCCCTCAACAAATCAAGTAGATATAGCATTTCCGGGAAGGATGAGGTTTCCATAAATTTGCTCCCCCTCAATATGTGCCTCGAGGTTTGAAAAGAGTTTTGCACATACTAGAGGGAACCTGCACATTGGGATAAAAGATCACGTTTTAAATCAAAGGTTTTAAGATAGATGCTCCCCCTCAACATGTGCATTGAAAAATTGAAATCGTTTGTCACATGTGGGCGGGATAGCATGTACATCCTATTATAACCATTTACCTAATTATCAGTTTAAATCCAATTTAAATCACACATTCTCCCCCGATCACAATTATCAAATCATTTGAAATTTGTGATCTCGTATAGATTTAAATTGATTTAAAAGCTTTTAAGGAGAATTGTGACTTGATTGTGAAAGCGTTTGAACTGATAAGGGTCGGATTTTAAGACTTTAAACTCCATTTATAAATCATGCATGTATATCTTTTGAAAACAATTTTTTATGCCAAATAACTTTTTAATTTAATTGAAATCATTCTCCCCCTCAATCAATGACGTAGGTTGTTGATTGAGAGATAGAGATTTTGACAAATAAGTCCTGATGATTATCAAAAATAGAGATTGAGTTATTTTTCAAAGCATTTAGTTTTCAGCAGATAGGAGTTTATAGAATCAGAGCATAAGATTTGAAAACTTGGTAAGATATGGCTCTGTTCTTTCTTTAAAACCGGGTTATTGCCTGAAGATGACAATAAACCATTTATTTTCTCTTTCTCCCAAAAATATTTTTGATTTTTTGATTTTTTTTTTTTTTTTTTTTTTTTTTTTTTTTTTTATAAAATTCGAACAATATCTAAAGACCCGTGTCATTCTTTGAATGACAGCACAAAGACCGTAGATATTATCGAATCGAGAGAAAAATGACAAAAAGACAATATTTTTGAAGATTTTTCGAATTTTTCAAATTTTTATGGATTTTGAAGGTTTTATATTTTTCTATTTGATTTTTGAATAGATATATACAAGAGATAGATGAAGATAGACCTTTACTCCTCGTCTTCCTCCTGAAGACGTTTGAGAGTTTCTGGTTGAAGGCTTTTCAAACCGAGACGTGGAAGAATAAACTCAAAACGTTCTCTTGGAAGAGCTTTGGTGAAGATGTCAGCTAATTGATATTCAGACCTCACAAAATATAGTTCCACCACACCTTTTTCAACTTGTTCCCTGATGAAATGATGTCGAATGTCGATATGCTTTGCTCTTGAGTGTTGAACGTTGTTGCATGAGAGAGCAATAGCACTTTTATTATCACAGTACAGAGGGATTTTGTTGAATTCAAAGCCATAGTCAGATAATTGAGATCTCATCCATAAGATTTGAGCACAACAAGATGACATGGCTATGTATTCAGCCTCTGTAGAGGAAATAGAAGTACTCATTTGCTTCTTTGAAGACCAGCTCACAAGCTTATCACCCAAAAACTGAGCACCTCCTGACGTACTTCGACGTGTATCTTGACAACCTGCATGATCAGCATCTGCATAGGCCGTTAGTGACATACCGGTGTCTTTCGGGTACCATAGTCCCATATTGATGGTTCCTTGGAGATACCGAAAGACCCGTTTAACTGCTTCAAGGTGCTTTTTGGTAGGCTTAGCCTGGTATCTAGCACACATGCACACAGAGAACAAAATGTCTGGTCTACTAGCAGTGAGATACATCAGGGATCCAATCATACTTCGATATTTAGTTTGGTCAATCATGATCCCTGAGAGGTCCTCATCTAGTTTGGTTCGGTCAATCATGGGGGTGTCAACAGGGTCACTTGAATCAAATCCAAATTTCTTTAAAATCTCTGTTGCATATTTAGATTGATTTATGAAAATGCCTCCGGGACTTTGAGAAATTTGTAATCCCAAGAAAAATGACATTTGTCCCATCATTGACATTTGAAACTTTGAACTCATTTCATTTGAAAAACGATCACATTCCATTGGGTCAGTCGAGGCAAAAATAATATCATCAACATAAATTTGAACATGAGTTAAATGTTTGCCTGACTTCCTGGTGAACAATGTAGGATCAACTGCTCCTTTGCTGAATCCGGTTGAAAGAAGAAACTTTGAGAGTGTATCATACCAAGCCCTTGGAGCTTGCTTTAAACCGTAAAGAGCCTTCTTCAAACGATAAACGTGAGTAGGATACTCTTGATTCACAAATCCTTCAGGTTGGCTGACGTAGACGACTTCTTTAAGATCTCCGTTCAGAAATGCCGTCTTTACATCCATCTGATATACCACCATGTTCTTACTTGCAGCATTAGCCAAAAAGATTCTGATTGCCTCGATTCGAGCAACAGGAGCAAATGATTCTTCAAAGTCTATACCCTCCTCTTGACGATATCCTTTAGCAACCAATCGAGCCTTGTTTTTCAACACATCACCATGCTCATCAAGTTTTACTTTGAAGATCCATTTTAGAGCTATAATCATAGCACAGTCTGGAGCAGGTACTAACTCCCATACATCAAGACGATCAAACTCATGAATTTCATCTTGCATAGCATTGAACCAGCTATCTTCATTCATGGCAGTTTTAACGTCTTTTGGTTCGATCTTAGATAGTACGGAGTTGAAGAAGCACCATAAGGCATCGGTTGCGAGTTGCTTCCGGGTTGATACAGGACGAGAGGGATTACCAATGATGTTGTCTAATGGATGATCGTGAGTCCATTTTCTGAGGTGTTCATGTGGTATTTGCTGAGGAACTGAGGTAGCTGAGTCGATGTCTTCTGAAGAAGATGGTTCTGATGATGATTCAGGAGTAGCAAATATGTTTTCAAATGGAGCATCTTCAGGAGTCGCAAAGGGATTAACTTCATTGTTGATGTCAGAAACATTTCCATGATGTACATTTGAAGAATGATGATTTGTTGATGAGACTGAAGGATCAGCAGCAGGTGCTTCTTGGCTTAAAGATATTGAGACTGAAGGATTGACTTCATTTACTGGAATATGAGCATCCTCTGTTGTAGGGATCAGCACCTCATTAGTAGTAGACTCATACAGTTCATCAAACATTGGATCAAACAATTTCTTTACATCATCTTCAGATGGAGGTACATATGGCGTTTCTTGAGAGGAGTTTGGAACAAGGGATGAACCAATAGGACTGTTTTGAAGTGCGGGTCCTGAGCTGGAGTGTCCAGGAGCCATTTGACCGGTCAGCTCATCAAACGTAACGTGAATTGTTTCCATGATATTTCGGGTTCTTTTGTTGTAGATCCGGTATCCCTTTTTGTTTGGTGCATATCCTACAAATACTCCAATGTCAGCTTTAGCTCTAAGTTTGCCCAAGTCTTGACCCTCATTAGTTGGATAGCACAAGGCACCAAACACACGAAGGAAAGATAGATTAGGTTTTCTGTTGTGGACAAGTTCATATGGAGTTTTTCCATGAATGGTGTGAATCAGGGAACGATTTTGTGTGTAGCATGCAGTGGCAATTGCTTCAGCCCAGAGAAACATTGGAACCTTTGAGTAGATCAGCATTGTTCTAGCAGCTTCAACAAGAGTACGATTTCGTCTTTCAACTACACCGTTCTGTTGAGGGGTTCGTGGAACACTTCTTTGATGGCTGATTCCAACGCTTTCATAGAATTCACTAAGTTGTTTGTTGACAAACTCAGTTCCATTGTCTGTTCTGATAATTCTGACAGTTTTGTTTAGTCTAACCTGCAGTTGTTTGATGAGTTTGATGATGATATCAGGAGTTTCATCCTTTGTCCTTAAGAACTTGACCCAGGTGAATCTAGAATAATCATCAACCACAACTAACACATATTTCTTCCCAAAGATATTCTGCACCCTCATTGGTCCACATAAATCCATATGAATCATATGAAGAACTTCTGTGACAGAGTTAGTAGGTTTGGGTTTATGGGCATACTTCTTGCTTTTTCCCAATTGACATGCTGAACAAAGATGATCCTTTTCATACTTTAGTCTAGGTAAACCTACAACTAAGTCCTTTCTGGAAAGATCGTTGATGGTGCCGAAGTTCAAGTGATTGAGACGACGATGCCATAACCAAGACTTTGTTTTTGAAGCCTTTGATAACAAGCAGATTGGTGAAGCTCTCATCATGTCATCGATAGAGATAGTGTAAAGGTTTGAGCCACGAGTTCCTTTCAACAGTTCCTTACCATTAAGATCTCTAACAAAGCATGTATGTTTTCTGAAGGCTACTTCTAGATCAGAGTCACAGAATTGACCAACAGAGAACAGATTATGTCCTAAACCTTCCACATAATACACTCTGGAGATGACACTATCACCAACAACATAATCTCCATAACCCATAATAGCACCGAAATGATCATTACCAAATCTAACAGTCCCGATGAATTTGCTCACGAAGTTCATGAGCCGTGACCGGTCTCCAGTCATATGCTTGGAACAGCCTGAGTCCAGGTACCACAGAACGATTTGAACGATCTGCAGTTGAACACAGACAAGAATGGATAACTGGATAATTGGGATCCCCATGCAAGAATGGGTTCCATTTGGTTAGTAGCAACAGTTGGAACACCCACATCAGAAATAGAAGCATTCATATCAGACAATGAGGTAATGGAATCATTATGAGTAGATGCAATACTAGTGTCTGTATTAGTCCTGTTTACAGTGTGACCACTTCTTAAGGGAATAGTTCTACCAGTAGGCATCCATTTTCTAGTGGGCATTATCTGATTGGTCTTATGACCAACAGGTATCCAATAAGAACCTATTCTGCTGAATGTTCTTCCTGTGGGTTTCCATTGTTTTCTAACTTTCTTTCGCTTTTGCCTTTTAGCCTTTTTAGCATGAATTTTAGCATTAACAATATTAACTGGACAATTAACATCATTAGGCAAAGCATTGACATCACATCCATGATTAGAAACAGAATTCAAGCAATCATCAGTACAAGGTTTGCAAATAGTATCAGAATTCGAATTAATTACAGTACGCTTATGGCTAATACTAGAATCAACACGATTCGTTTTATTCGATTCAAACTTAAGGTTCCTAGATTGTTCTTCTACTTTCTTCCAGTGCACATTCTTAGCTTGAGAGGTCCTATCATTCCTTGTATTGTCTTGAGACTTTGACCTGCTTCCTTTAATGTCACTGATTACTCCTGTAGAGGGAATGGGAACATTAGTTTGTTTTACTACTCTTTGCACCACCTGTTTAGATGTGCTGGGATCTGAACTACATGCAGGTGCACTACGGTTCACTTTCATAAAGCTAGATGTACTGAGATTGGTACTCCTAGAAGGCACATTAGAGTTCACTTTCCTAGCATTGACAGATCTAGAATCTGAATTACTCAAGGGTACACTACGACTCTCATTCAAAACATTGGGAATCGAGTGCATCTCATATTTGGCCTTAGGCATTGAGCATGGAATCAAAGGGTTAACTCTTTCACCTAATGTCTTTGGGCATATGGCAATCAAGCATTCTAAGATTTCTTGAGATCGTTTGGCATATAAGCATGCATGTCCAATTGCATTATCATGAGGTTTCTCTAGCTTATCCTCTTCAACAATCTCGCGCAGGCATTCTAAGCAATCCTTGAGGGATGAGAAATATGTTTGAATGGCAAGTTTGTTGTTCCTTAGGTGAGGGGGGACATATGTCACAGATAAAGCAGATTTATTGCCAGAGTGAACCTTAGATACAACATTCTCCTCATTGATCATTGGCATTTTCCCTTTTACCTGACTCTTCAGATTCTCAATTTCCTTTTGCAATGAAGTTATTTGTTCGTTGTTTTTGTTACGAGTGACTTTAATTGATTCAAACAACTCATTGAAATGACGTTTAACCTTTTCATTCTCTTCTAGAAAACTTTCGTTTTCCTTTTGTAAAGCATTTACTAGGTTTTGAAGATGAAACGTTTGAGAATTCTGAGAATCTAAAGAAGGAGGCATTTGGGATCCTGTCATATTGTTCGTTTGACCCTTTAATTGAGAGATTTGGGCTTTCAACTTTCTGATCGTGTTACACTGAGCTTGAATCTGTTCATCTCGTTTGTTAATTTGAAAAACTGCATCAAACTCTGGAGCATCTGAAGATGTCTTGATATTTGAAGTTTTGACATTTTCTTTGAGATGTTGATATTTTAGTTGTAGATTAAAATACTCAACTTCTAGTTTAGAAAAATGTTTAACCAAATTGTCATGATCATCCAGTTCAATTTTCTCATTTAGTTTAGAATTAGTTTTTTCAAGCTCAATGACACGATCATGGGAGACTTTCAGGGCCACAGATAATTCATGAAATTTGGAAGCATTAATAGAGCAATTTGAAGCAGTGAAAAACACATCTTGAGCAACACATTCAGTAATAAGATTCTCATTTAATGTATGCAAGTTCTTTCTCTCAATCTCATTATATTTTAGTGCACGCTCATAATCACTAACTTCAGCAACCATTGCATCAAATTCCTTTTCCATACCCTTAATATCAGCTTCTACCCCCTTTTTAAGACTCTCAAAGTGATCTTTTAGAAGTTTAAAGAAAGGCATGACCTCAGTTAAATAACATTCTTTCATTTGTTCAAAGCCTCTTTCACCTTCAGTTATACCAGTGGGAGTGATCCTTTTCTTGCAAGTTTTTTCAAAATCAACAAATAGTTGGAATATAACGTATTGGCTAATTAATGTCTTGCTTTTAGTGGCAATTGTTCTAGGTACAAGATGCATAGGTGTATTAGGAGGATACACAGTTGCTCTAGGCATTTTCCGAAGGGGAGGGTTTGTTTCTACAATATTTTCGGCTTTCTGCTTATCTAAATCCATTTTCCAGAAGACTTGTTCGGGAGTCAACAAAGTCTGAGGCTTAAACTTGTTTAATGCAATCCAGTTTTCCTTTTTGTAATCGTGAGGAGAGATAATTATTTTTTTCTCTTTGCATTTAGGGTCATCTAGTTTTTTGTTCATCCTTTCCCTAGTGACTTCATCTGATTTCTTATCTTCCTCAGTGCACTCAACGCAACTAGGTTTCTGCCTAGGCTTAAGAATTTCATTACCATCATAAATCACCTTATGAGCATTTCTAGCCTTTTTGATTACCTCTGGATTTGGTTCCTCAACAAGGGGAATGCTATGCTTATCGCTTAAGACTCGATGTTTGGTGACCATGTGAGCAGTCTGAATGGTGTTTCCTTGTATGTACAACTTGTTTTCAAGTTTGTTTTTCAAAGTTTTCAGATTAGAAAAATCTCTTAAGAGCTTTGATTCTTTTACATTAAATTCTTGCTTAAGCATTTTCACGTTTTCTTGAAGTTCTTGTTTTTGCTTAGCTGTTTTAGAAAGTTTTTCTTGCAAAGAATTTAATTCTTGTTTCAATACTTCTTCTCTAAAATTACTTTTTCTAATTACTGTACGCACTTGGTCATCCATTTCCTGCTCACGAGTGGTCAACTCAAATTTTGCACGTTGTTCATAAATGGCAACACGTTCCTTATAGGCATTTAGTTCAGAGATAATGGAATCATCAGGAGCACATGTAGTGTATTCATCAAAGACATAGTCATTGTTGACTGCAGAAGATGCATCACTAGGTACAACTTCACTTTCACTTTGTTTCACGTATTGATCATATGGGACAATATTGATATTACCCGTATTTTCAATATTTGATTCAAAAGTTTCGGTTGGTTGTACTTTGTCATGCATCTGTTGCACATCAGCATCATCATATAGCTTTAATACCTCAGAGATGAGTTTGTCCTTTGATGGGCCAGCTTGTGGTGAAGAAGTGACCTTGGGAGACACCATGGGAGAGATGCTAGCCATAAATATTGTGTGTGCAGTAGGTCCATCATCCACATCAGAGTCGTAAGCATCGCAGTCACCGACTTGAAAGGCATTTTGATGATTGTGACCTATCTCCTGAATGGGCTGCTCATCTACATCTGCATCATAGGTCTTGGCATTGCCTTCAGCAAGAAACAGCAGTTCCTCTTCATTCAAAGTAGCACCATTGTCCTGAGCTTGAGCCAGCAACATCTTATCTCTGAAGTATTCGGAATTTTGTGGACGCTTTGGAGATGTGCAGTTCCTTGCAAAGTGTCCCTCACCACCACAGTTAAAGCATTTGATTGGCTTGGCTTGACCTGGGTTACCATTCCTTCCTCGATTCTGGTTTCCAACATAACCTCTCCCAGCTCCACCTCGTCCCTGTTCATACTGTCTTTCCTGAACTGGTTGCACCACGATCCTTCCATCTTTAATAGTGGCTTGATTATGTGTGTTAGATGCAGTTCTGAGGTTGTTGTTGGTTTGTGGAAGAGAATTCATGTTTTGACTAATGAGAAGAGCAAGTTGATTAATGATGTTACCCACGTGTGCATCAGCATCAGCTTGTTTGAACTGAGGATCAGGGATGAGTTTGTGATTACCATTACCCAAGGGTATGACTTGTGATGCTTTGGTTGTGATTCCAATGTTTGAGTAGAAGGCAGTTGAATCATTAGACGAGCTTGTCTCTCCTGGGTTAGTTTTGAACTGATTGAGAATCAATTTTTCAAACATGGCATGTCTTTCATTCTGAAGGAGGAAGGCATAGAGTTGCTCATAGTTTGTGTTCTTCAATCCTTTAGTGAGCTTCACAGCGGTAACAAACTTGTGCCATTCGGGATTCATGTTGTTCACAAATTTTGAGTTCAACTGAATGTTAGGCATAGTCATCTTGATGTTCCTCATGTCATTCACTAACTTATGAAATCTCACATAGTACTCATAGACACTCTCATCTGGTTTCATCTTGAAGTGCTCAAATTCATCATAGAGTTGGGATTCCCTGTCTTCCATAGTTAATTCTGAACCTGAGAGAAGCATCTTAACGTTATCCCAAACAGCCTTTGCATCAGTGTTATGATTGATCAGCTTGTAGATGTCTTTAGGAAGACCTTGAAGAACAATGTTTGAAGCCCTGATATCTGCATCGAATCTCTTTTTCTCCTCATTATCAAGCTCATTGTACATCTTAGGTCTGTCCATTCCGTAGACAGGAGTACCATCTTCATTAGTATCAAGTATGTCTCTAGTCGTTTCCACCCGATATGGTCCTTCATCAATGGATTTGAGAATGTTTACACCATTTTCCTTTCCAAGGCAATACAATCTGATTCGTTGAGCCCAAGAATCGTAGTCAGTTCTGTCAAGCATTGGTGGACGAGTATCTGAGCCAGCTGCTTGAACATCCTCGGCAACAGTGGAGATGACAGTGGGAACAGTGGGAATGTTGGTAGACATGTTAACAGATTATACGGGATTTTATAACTCTATGATTAAACCGGGAAATAGATTCTTTCACGGGATTTTACTAAATCAAGAGAAAACCGTAAACAATCACTCAAGTTGCTAGATGATAAAGTGCTAACTCGCTACCAAATAATGCACTAAGTCGCTAGAAATTAGTGCCCTAAGTCGCTAACCCTTAACTCGCTACACGTCTAAGTCGCTAGAGTCCCAAGTCGCCAACAGAAAAGCAAGTCGCTAAGTAGTAACTCGCTACAGACTAAGTCGCTAGCCAAATTTGTGCAGTAATTCGCTACACAAGTCGCTAGATATGCAAGTCGCTAAAGAGCAACTCGCTACAGACTAAGTCGCTACCACAAGTCGCTAACCGTAGTGGAGATTCCACTACTTGTACTTTAACTCGCTAGCTCTAACTCGCTAGCTTTTATAACTGTAAGTCGCTACAAAACTCTGAAGTAAGTCGCTACCAAGAAAACAAGTCCGAGAGCTAAGTCGCTAGCTTGAAAAACCAAATAACCTTCACTTTTCAATCCAAAAACAACCCAACCAAGATGATTCAAGCTTACCAAATGAAAACCTAAACACTTTTGATGATTCTAAACATAAAAGTACCAACAAAATTCAAACTTTAACACAAGAAATCAACCAAATGATGCAAAAACCACTAAACTTTTTCAAACTCAAAAACCACCTAAAAACCACTATAAATCCAAAGATGTGCAAGATATGATCTAACCATGGCTCTTGATACCAATTGTAAGATATAACTTTTCACATACACATCAAACCATAACACAAGGTGGCGAATAAGATGGAATTCTAGAGAGAGAAAGTTAGAGGTTTAGGGAACTTAGTGAGAGAAAGTGAAAGATATTATTATGAGCTCCAACTCTCTACCTTGCAAGGTAGAGAGTATTTATAGTCTTACATAACTCGCCACACTTTGGGCTGTGGATCAGGCATACAGTGGGTAAAGACCCGTCCGTCCTCCACGGTGTTACTTAACTAAATTACTACTTAACTTAAAAGAACTACGACTACGAGCTTTCTAACGATTACATATACTTGAGGTGACCGACTCTTTAATACTGGGAATTTCTAATTCCTAACACACAAAGGGTGACTCTCTAGATTACTATAAGCCCAATTCAGGTTGGCCTTAAAGATACTTGAAAATCTTCTTCACTGCTTCCAAATTTGAAGTAGTAGGATTGACTTGATTCCTTGAACAAGCACTAACTGCAAACATTATATCAGGCCTTGAATCTATCAAGTACATTAGTGAACCTATCATGGATCTATACAAATGTACATTTACAGGACTATCAGGTGCGTTCTTGGACTTAGGCTTTGGAGCTTCATAGGGTGTCGTTGCAGTCGTGACATTCTCTAAATCAAATTTCTTCAGGATCTCATGCACATAATTGTCTTGGCTGATAAAAAGTCCATCAGGTCTTTGCTGAACTTGTAATCCTAGGAAGAAAGTTAGTTCTCCCATAGCACTCATTTCAAATTCTCCCTTCATCAAGGCCTCATATTCATCACACTAGGCCTTCTTTGTAGATCCAAAGATGATGTCGTCCGCATAAACTTGTACCAGGATGATATCTCTTTTGTGCTTCTTAAGAAAGAAAGTCTTGTCAATTGTGCCTCTTCTGTACCCATGTTTCAGCAAAAAGGTAGAAAGGGTTGCATACCAATCTCTTTGTGCTTGATGAAGTCCATATAGAGCTTTGACTACTTTGTAGACCCTCTTGGGATGTTGAGGATCCACAAATCCCTTAGGTTGAGTGACATAAACTTCCTCATCAATTTTTTCATAAAGAAAAGCACTCTTAACATCCATCTGATAAACCATAAATCCCATGTAGGATGCAAATGCTAAAAATAATCTGATTGCCTCTATTCTTGCAACTGGAGCAAAGACTTCATCACAATCAATGCCTTCCTCCTATCTATATCCTTAAGCTACAAGCCTAGCGTTGTTTCTGACAACAAACCCCTAGCAGCCCTCTTGTTTTTGAGTATCCATTTATTCCCAATAGCATATTTTCCTTTAGGCAAATCAACAAGAACCCATAAATTTTGAAACTTGAACTGTTGCATTTCTGGTTGCATAGCTTCATCCCAACTTGGATCTTCAAGAGCCTGAGCTACAGTCGTTGGTTCTACTTGAGAAAGAAAACAAGCAAACAGACAATGTAGAAATTCTATATGATTGTCTCTTTGTTGTGCATGAATGTAGCTGATAAAAGCAGATTCACCATTAGTAGGCTTATTGACCTGTCTTCTTGTTTGCACAGTTGAATTAGGATCCTTAATAGTTAGAGATTGAGGATGTATTGTATTGATTCACTTAGTTGCCACATGACTGACTTCCACAGTTGATGCTAAGTTGTTTAGATTAGCACCAAAATCATCATCATAAGATGAAGAAGAGAAAACACCAGATGAGGATTTATTATTACCAAGGTCTGATGGTATTGGAAATCTTGTTGTAGGCTCAGCATCAAAGTATGAGTCAGTTGAAGTACCAACAGGTTCTGGAACACTACCAGTAGGAACTGAGACATCACCATTAGAAAGCATTGTTTCACCAGAAGGAACTGTTGTTGCATTTGCTTGCCTTTGAAGTTCCTTAGCATCTTTTGCAAACCCCAATCCATGTCTGTCAGCATCAGAGTTGGCTCTATGTTCCTGAACTTTCAGCCTTGCAAGTTCCTTTTGAAATATTTCTTCATCAGAGTCAAGAGGTGAATCATCATCTTCATCACCAGAAGAATTTTTAGATTTAGCTTCTTGAATGTTGTGAGATGGATAAGAAGGGACAATGATGACATGTTCATCAAATTCTGATTTTGAATAAGTATCTTGTGTACCTGTAGGGTTAGTTGAAGCTTCTTGTATTCCTGTAGATTGGTTAGCTTTATCACGATTATAGCCCAATGTATTAGTCAAATAATCGAGATCAAAATACCATTCATGACCAAGACCCTTTACATTAGGTTTGTCTTCAAGATACCTTAGATTCAAAGTCTCTTCTACCCTTTTATTAGGCACATTGTACACCCTGTAGGCATTATTACTTGCAGAGTATCCAACAATATAGCTTTCATCGGCCTTCCCATCAAACATACCCAAATGATCACTTGTGTTCAGAATAGTCACATGACACCCAAAAGGTTTAAAATGACTGACTAATGGAATTTTCCCAGTCAATAAGGTATAGGGTGTCTTATAAGGACTAGTTGCTGACACTCTATTCAAGACATAACAAGCAGTTCTGACTGCTTCAGTCCAAAACATAGTAGGTAATTTAAAGTCAACCAACATAGTTCTAGCTGCCTCTATGAGGGTTCAATTTTTCCTCTCAGCAATCCCATTTTGCTGTGGTGTTCTGGCATTACTATAATCCCTCTTTATCCCTTTAGACCCACAAAATTCAATAATATGAGCATTTTTAAACTCGATACCATTATCACTCCTTATAGCTTTTACCTTTTTGTTCAACTGGTTTTCTACAAGATTAATAAAGTCCTTAAGGACAGAATAAGTCTCATCCTTATGTTCTAAAAAGAAAACCCAACAAAACCTGCTATAGTCATCAGTGATCACAAGGCAATAATATTTGTGGTCAATGCTTCTAATGGATGTAGGACCAAAGAGGTCCATATGAAGCAATTACAAAGGCTCAGAAATGGAACTCACAGCAGTAATGGCCTTATAAGAGGCTTTATGTTGCTTGCCTTTATAACAGGCAACACAGGAATGGTCATTCTTGAAAAGTTTAGGGGGTATACCTCTAACTAAGTTACCCTTTACCAATATGTTCATGTTTTTATAGTTAACATGACCCATCCTCCTGTGCCATTTTACAGATTCATCAACAGAGGCTTTTGCCACCAAACAAGCCAAATTCCCTTTGGGACTGAGATCATTCAAGTTGATGGTGTAAATATTATGATTCCTTGGAACCCTCAGTAGCACCATAGTTTCATCTGGAAGCTTAAAGTCCTTGGATATAATAAGACAATCAGTATATGTGAAGAGAACTTTATTCTTCTTGTCATAAATTTGAGAGATGGAAAACAAGTTGAGCTGATGTAGTTCCTTCACATAGTAGACATTTTCAAAATCCATTTTGGGAGTTTTGATTGTCCCTTTTCCTGTAATCCTACCTTCACCACCTCCAAAAGTCACTTTTCCTCCTTGAAATTCTTGAAAGTCATCCAGTCTTGCCATGTTACCAGTCATGCTTCTAGAACAACCACTATCAAAGATCCCTTCATCTACAACATATGAAAAAGGATTTACCTAAAAATATACAACATGATAAAAGTCAATGTCTAAGAGGGACCCAAGCCACTTATGACTTGGGTCTGCCTTGTGGATCTGAAAAGTGTGGCCATGAAGATGTATGAGATCCACTATTGTTCTTGGGTACCCAAAATGAACCTTTCCTTAGTGTTTTCCAAGAACAACCTGTTGAGGGCTTAACATCAGTTGCTTCTCTCACCCCCACCATACTTCATATTCATATGAGATACATATGGTGTATATGTTAGAAAATAAGAACTTGTAGGTCTGTGGGGCATAGGTCTAGCATTACTTTTCCACCAATCAGTAGTAATTGATGGAGAATATCCTCCATCATAGGGAACTGGAAAAGGCCTATTAAGCCTACCAATAGGAATGGATGCAGGCACCTTTGGCTTAGTAGTAGGAAATGGTTGTGGTCTAGCAGGAGGAATGTTTATTTTTCCAGTCCTCAAAAGCACAGCTTGTGGGACAAACTGATTTTGGTGATTAACATTATTCATACTATGAACATATCCAAGCCCATTACCAACAGACGTATTAGCCATTTGTTTCTCATAAAAATCACAATCCTTAATAAGATTAGTACTACTACCACATACAAAACACAACTTAGAAACAGATGAAGTATTCTTCCTAAAATGACCTGCCTTTTTATTAAAATAACCATTCCTATTACAAGAAGTCCTAGAAATGTTTTCATTCTTATCAGATCTATTACAAGAAAAACTAGGAAAATCTTGAACAATAATGGGTGCTTGTATAGGTGCCCTAACTTTAGATTCAGTATCAGCTTCACTCTTAGATGTAGAAACACTGGAAGTTAATGCATAGGAGGTAGAATCAGGTGAGTTGGACTCTGAAATTTTGACACTAAACACACTGGAGGCATGGACATTGACCTTTGAAGATTTGTCACTCTTATCACAAGAGACAAAGTCATTAGACACAGAATTAGAGTCACTAGAGGTTAGCAAAATTAGGGTTTTGTTGTAACAACTGACTTAAAAAAGGTTGTGAAGCTTGTTTTTGGTTTCGATTGCTCTTTGTGAAGTATATTGCTTGCAAAAGTCAGGTTGCGATAGCCTTTGTCTTTTGCTTGCAAGAGCTGATCTTGTGATACTAACTTGTGAAGCTTTTGGTTACCTACATTTTACGAAAGAAAACTCCGCCCTTTTTGCAAGAAATTGTTGCGAGAGCTTCTTTTGTAGTTGTGATAAGAAGAAGCTTGCGACACCTCCATTTACGAGACCATCTGTTACCCATTGTGTACGAAAGAAAACTTTGCCCGTTTCTCAAGAGATTTTGAGAGAGTAACTGTTTGCAAGACTTTGTGTTACGAGACATCTGTTATAAGACTTTTCGCCCACAATTTTTACTACACTCACTTAACATCCTTAATACTTGGTTTGCAAGACTTTACTAAAATTCACAAAACTTGAATTTCCTTTTCAATTGGACTTCAATTTACTTCAACTTTGTAAGTGGGAAAATTATTAAGAGACTTTAATCAACTCAAAATCACAACATCTAACAACAAATTCTCAACAATTTCTACACCACCAAGCTAAAACACAACCTTCAAACAAAACAACATCTCATATCAAAGATCCAACATCACAATGTCAACTACTCAAGATGCATTGGCCACAGGAAGTGGGCACGACCTCCCATGCTGTATCGGGAAAACTATGTTTAATGGTCCTCAAGGTTTAAAAAACAACATGTGATTCTTCTTAAACATTCCGTATTCATAATTTAGGATAACATTTTAAAAAAACATTCATATAATTTCGTGTTTAGAATATATAATAATTTGTAGATTGGTATAATATTACAAAGATAATCATTGCTCAATCTAAAAAAAATTAGATTCTTAGCCCGAATATCAGCTTCAAGTTGTGCAAGTTCAGGAGGACTAAGATCATCTTCTTCTTGAAATTTCTTTTGTCCAGGATTAGCAGCAACATTAATCTCTTTCATTATATATGGACCATGTTTAAGAAGAATCACATGTTGTTTTTTAAATTATATAAAAAAATGAACCATAAATTTGTAGTTTTTAGAGCATAGGGTACAGTAGCTGATGGCTTGCGACATTGCCAAAAATGCGAGCCTATGGAGCGAGATACCATACTGCAGTTGTTTGCAAGTGTTATTGTATATTATGATGAGAAGGTTTTTATTTCTTTTTCTTTCTTTTTCTTTCTTTTTTTTTGAAGTTGAGGAAGGCATAAGGAGGAAGGCGCAAGGAGGAAGAAGGAAGAAGAGTATTGGTGGAAGTTTGTATATATATATATATATATATATATATATTTGTTTCACTTTAAATCTTGGTGTTATATAAGTTTACATTATTCGTTTTCGTTAGTGTTTTCCTTGCACCTTTGGTCTTTATTTACTTATTAAAAAAATAATAATAAAAATAAAAATAAAAAAACCCTTACCACATTTTCTGACGCCAACCATGGAGGAGGGTTTTTGGTGCCACAGGAAAAAGTGCTGAGGTGGGACTACTTTTTCCCATGGCACCACCCACGGCACGAGACTGTACCCAGCGCTCTTAGTTTGCGGTTCGACAAAAGTAAGATTGGATCGGAGTAGATCTTAAGATCATATGGTAAAGATCAGGATCCTATAATATCTTAAGCTTGTTACGTAAAATTCTAATCGTTTTTGTTTTGTAAAATCGCAAAATCGTAAGTTCCTAAAATTAAGATCAAGATCTTGACAACTACGATCTTAAAAAGTATTTAATGTACAATGATAGATAGCACAAACTCACTTTAGTCAATATCGTCTCCAAGGAGCAAACTCATTACTCTCTCCATTTTAAAATAATAGTCCACATTTTCTTTTTTAGATGTCTCAAAATAATTGTCCATTTCCCCCTTTATAGTAAAATTAAAGAATTTAGTAGAAAAATATTCTTTTTGAATGGTTGATAATTAAAGTGGCCCTACTTTTATTAAACTGTATAAATTGTTTCTCCTGACATAATGATTTTGAGACGAAGAGAGTATTACAATAATAAACAACTCATTATTAATAGACAACCTTTTTGCTAGAAATATGTCTACAAAGATTTGAAATGAAATTTGGTAGACCACAAACATTTAAATAATATAGTTAAATTTTTCATATTTTAAAGTTTATATAGTCTAGTTAACAATGTGTAAAATTGTAAAGTACACACTTTTTTATGTGTGATAATCATGGTTCTGAAAGGCTTGCAAAGGGTGAGGCTTGGTCATGCCGCAACATCATATTGTTACGCCGCTTATGCCATGTCTTTTTGTAAACTCGATATATATGAAATATGATATAAATATATAAATATTTTCATATTTTTTGCCGCCTTATGTCACACATTATAAACGCAAAAGCTTCGCTTTGGCCGCAAATGCGTGAAGCTTGGTCATGCCGCCACGTCACGCCTCGCACTAATTATAATCTTGGTGGTAATAATAGGTGTGGCAATTTTTTCTACACATATAAGTGTGGAGATATTATATAATTTAAATGGTTAAAAGTGTGGAAAGATTTTTTGATTGTTCACACCTAAATATGTTACAAAATTGCAAAAAATATATATAATATAAAGTGTAAAAACATTTGTGACACATATAAATCCATCTTTATTGTAAATTATACACACTAATACATGTGAATTATTTTTCTAAATGTTTATGATACCTGTAAATAATGTAACAAAATTATTATTTATATTAGAAAAAGTCTACAATAATTGAGTCGTAGAATAGCAACGTACTCTTTCAAGTGTCCCGTTCTGGTATGTGTATTTTTTTTAAGCTGTAGAATAACAATGTACTTTCCATAAGTGTCCTGTTCTAGTACGTGTACTTTTTTAAGTCGTAGAATAGCAATGTATTTTCCCTAAGTGTTCCAATTTAGTACGTGGGATGGCGTACCAAATTGGAACACTTATGGAAGTAGGACGTACCAAATTGCAACACTTATGGAAAGTACATTGTTATTCTACAACTTTAAAAAAGTACACGTATCAGAACGAGACACTTATATAAAGTATATTAATATTCTACATCTTAAAAAAAGTACACGTACCAGAACGGGAAACTCGGAAAAGTACGTTGCTATTCTACGACTCAATCCCATGATAGAACTATCGAAATTGATTGATTTAATATCACTGACTACAAAGAAGGAACTTTATCTAGTGTTATATTCAATTGAATCTTTGTTCAAATAATTCATGATTCATATAATTTCAAAATAATCACATGTATATGTATGCACATATTTAAACACAAATACAATATATGCAATTGAATCTTTGTTCAAATAATTCATGATTCATATAATTTCAAAATAATCACATGTAACACGCATACTGATCAATAACTTGACTCAAAAAGCAGTTCTATTTTGAAATCGTTACATGTTTACAAATACGTAAAAGTTAGGTAGTTAGTTACCTAAACTACAATCAAGTAGCCCCTAAACTTGACTTAGTAGTTTCTAAATTTAGATGAACCGTAAACACCAACAACATATATAGTTTAACTAGCTTAAAGACCCGTGGATTCACGGGATTTTTTTAGAAATATGAAAATGAGATAATAAGAAAAAACGAAAGTAAACATGTTCTATCAATATATCAGCTACAAAATGAGATAATACATGAGAGAATACATGAGTTATACGACAATCAATTAAGTTACTAACAATTAAATGAACAAACATTGATGTTGTTGTCGTGTCAAAACTTGATGGTCTTGAATAGCAAACGACATGTGTGAGCAAACACCAATTTGGTAGGAAATGCCAATTCCATGCACACCTAACAATGCATAGACAATATAAGTAAAATTATTTCATACATGATTTATAACGCATTATAATATAAAATATGGTAACAAAAACTTATAACTTGTACATACCTCTTTGACCTTGTTCATAGGCCTTCAAGAACTTTTTTGTACACGACATTCGTAGTATTTTTACACATATTTCCTTCTTCATCACAAACTACAACCTTTAAACCACTCTTCCTTTTACCTCTTGAGACAACAACGTATAGCTGTCCATGAGTGAAAACAGGTCGGGGGAGATACAAACTAACTTTTAATAACGATTGACCCTGGCTTTTGTTAATTGTCATTGCGAATGAAAGTGAAATAGAAAATTGTTTCCTGACAATCTTAAGCGGTAAACGCTTATCAGAAGGAGTTA
Source organism: Chrysanthemum seticuspe (assembly GCA_019973895.1). NCBI lineage: Eukaryota > Viridiplantae > Streptophyta > Magnoliopsida > Asterales > Asteraceae > Chrysanthemum > Chrysanthemum seticuspe. The sequence goes on from BPTQ01000007.1 coordinate 174,854,145, forward strand.
TTTTCAGCCTTGGTATGATTACGGTTTTCCCAAAGTTGGTTCCGTTAATGATTTTTGCATGAATAGAAGTTCTCGTTAATTTAAGAACTTGTAGTCTTGTCCCATTACACAATCCATTGGCTTGATCAATGTTTCGCAACAACATAATGGGGAATCCTACTTTTAAACAAATTATATGGTTTGGAACACCTGAGAACTTCAATCCATTGATAAATTCAGGCGAGAAAACGAACTGTTCAATAATTGTTAGGAATTCGAAATTTTATTGTAAAGCATCGGTCACCCCAAGTATAATCTAGCTTAAGTTAGCCCGTAGACATATCGTTTATTATGTTATTTGTTAGTCAGTTATTAGCATTGTTTAGTCTAGTGCAACACCGTGGAGGAAGGACGGGTCTTTACCCATTGTATGCCTGATCCACAGCCCGTAGGAGGGCGTATTACTTTGTATAAATAGCCCTCTCCCCACAAGGGAGAGGGTTAGATGTTCATTTTGGAATCTAACCTTCCATAAGTTTCTCTTACTAGAATATCCCACTTTCTCTCTCTAAAACATATTATACGCCCCATATTAATGATTGATTGTGTGTTTGTGAAATCCAATATATTACAAATGGTATCAAGAGCCATGGTTTGATCATCTCTCTTACATATTCTTGGATTTCTAGCGGTTCTTTATGGTTTTTGAGTTTGAAAAAGTTTAGTGGTATTTGCATCATTTGGACCATTTCCCGTGTTAAAGTTTGGATTTTGATTGTACTTTTGGGTTTAGAATCATCATAAGTACTTAGGTTTTGATTTGGAAGGCTTGAATCACTGTGGTTAGACTGTTTTTGGATTGTTAAGTGGCGTTTGAGTAAGTTTGCATATTAGCGATTTGTGTCACTGTAACACATTCAGATTAGCGATTTGTCCCTGCTTTGGAAGCGATTTGTGTCCGTTTCAAATCCCTTATTTAAGCGATTTGTCCGGATAGTGTTGTACTTGTGCGATTTGTTCGGAGTAGCGACTTGTCACTTTTCAGCGACTTGCTTATTTAAGCGAGTTGTGTATCTTCTGTGACTTGTGCTACTTAAGCGATTTGTCATTTTAGGCGACTTGTTCTTTAGCAAGTTACTGAGTTATGCGATTTGTTGGATTCAGCGATTTTTCAGATTTGGCAACTTGTTTGTTTGAGCGACTTGTCATCTCTGTAACTTGATTTGAGCGATTTGTCATAAAGTAAGTTACTGTAAGCGATTTGAGACTAATCAAAACTTGTCGTTTTATATCAACACAATGTCTTACACGACTGACCCTTTAATCTCCAAAGTGCTCGAACTCTATAATACCTCACAGAACAAAGAAACTGTTTGCTACTCTGAAAATTTGACCATGATTAATTCAGCAAATTATGATCAAAACACTTCACATTCAGAGTCAATTAACAAAGAATCACACTTGCTAATGAAACATGATGCAAAGCAAATGGAATGCAACATTGAGCCCTTTCAACTACTTCATCAGCACCTCACACAACTGTTATCCACAACTAGGGATCGAACATGCAGTGCTCTCTTTCGTCAGGACTTACCCACATTGACAAGAACCGTGTTGCTGAACTTAGAACTACTGAAGCTTCAAATTACCAAAAAGAAGATATTAATGGATGACTCTAATGCTGCACTTCAAGTAATCTACAACCAATTTCAGCCATTTATCAATGGGGAATATTCCGCAGACTTTGATCAACACGTGATTGGAATTTCATTCAAAAAAAATACTGGAATGGAAATTCATGAGTTCATCAACACATTTATCCAACTTATGGATAATGTGGAAATGTACATTAAGGAAGCTGCTCAAGAGAATAATAATTTGAATGTGTTGAATGGGTGCCAGAAGAAATTTAGTGAAAGTTGTGATATGTCGGATAATGGATCAGTTGAAAGAACAGATGATGCTGAATGCAGAATATCAGATACAAGAATGGATGATGAAACCGACTGCACTGAATACAAAGGATCAGAGTCAGACAAGCTTGAAACAACTTGCATTTCAGTAACTCCTGTTATGCATAAGGTGATTACAGATGCCATACCAGCAAATGAACAGGTGTCATGTGATGAGGTATCCTTAACTGATCAAAATAATGCACTTGCTAATGTACCTGATCAATATGATTCTAACTCTGAATATGATTTTGATAAATGTTTCTTGGTTGAGCCTGAATCTAAAAACTTTAAAACAAATGACATGGTTGAAAAAGGGGTTTTTGATGAACTTTCAAACAAATACTCAATTCTTGAAAAACATTGTATTTCTTTGGAAATTGCAATGCAAAAAAGAGAAGAAAGTTTTCTTGCTACAAAACCTTGCATAAATCCAGAATTTCCAGAATTTCGAGAATTTTTTGAAATTAACCAGTTAAAAAACCAGATTTAGGACAAGGACTCAACCATTTATAATCTGAAATTGCAACTCTCTTATCTGCATAAGAGTTGTAATATAGGGATGAACAACTCTAACTATGAGGTGAGTGATCCGCTAAAATCTAGGAATGATGAATTGGCTCTATGTGTGACAAACCTTTTAAGGGAAAATGAGTCTTTGAGAAAGAACTTATTAGAGAATAATTCCAAGCTGATAGAGCAAACTAACTCCTTGTTGGCAGACATTGATGCCCTCAAAGCCCAAATTCAGGATAAGAGCTTCACCATTGTTTCCTTAAAAAATGAGCTCAGGAAATCTATTGGAAATAGGGTGAACACTAAGTTTGCAAAACCATCAAACTTGGGAAAGTCAATTGTAATTAACAACTCAGAACGTATTGTAGTTAGGCAGCCCAATGCTTTTAGATCAGAAAGATTTAAACCGTCAAAATCTGAGCTTGCCTCCCAAGTTGATGAGAATATTATTTTGACAAAACCAGTCACTTCACTAATTCAATCCAATATGATGAATAACAATCCCCAGCTTAATATTTGAAGCCCTAAGATCAGAAATTATAGGAGTTCATCTAGTTCTCATAAGAAGCATCAAGTAGCTGATCAATCCCCTAAGAAACAAACTAATTATAAAAGGACCAATGTTCAAAACAGGGAAAAGTCTACATCCAAATCTACTAGCAGTTGTTTCAAATGGATCCCTACTGGTAGAATATTTAATTTCACAGGATCCAAACTGTCGTACTTACCTAGATCTTGTCTTAAGTGGATGCCCACAGGTAAAATCTTCAAGAATGTTGGACTTAAAAGGATTCCTATTGATGATACTCCTAGACCTGATTGTACAACATCCAAAAATGAGGATTCTTCTGTCACTAACCCATCTCTCTGCAATACTAACCCATGTGCTATTAGTGCAAAGTGTCCTCAGTCTTTTTCAGGTACAATGATCAATTCAATCATGAATATCATGACATGGTTTTCAACAGAAATGAAGACTGCTAATTCAGGACTTGTAGCCTATCAGAATTGATGTACTTCGTACTTTGACTCCTGATCGTCTTGACTCAGGACTCGTTCTCATTAAGTCATGTGAATAATAAATATATATTTGTTTTAAATAATAATAATAATAATAATAATAATAATAATAATAATAATAATAATAATAATAATAATAATAATAATAATAATAATAATAATTTAAAAAAATTTTAAAAACAAAAAACTTTCACTTGTTTTTTAAAATTTATTAAACTTTTACCCAAACTCTAATAACAGATGTATCTTGTTTTATCGATAACATCTACGGTTCTAGAAATTTCATTCAATAATGATACGGGTCCTTAGATGAAGTTCGAACAGAAGATATACTCTATTTTAAAAACGGGTGGTTGTATTTCAATCAATATTCACTCAATCTTAAATCGTGACATTGATTGAGGGGGAGGAGTTGTATGGGTCTCTGCATGTGTGTTACATTTGTCTTGTGATCTCTGGCTTGCTGCATGTAACTTTATTTGAAATTAACTTATCTATATCATGCCTATTTGAGTGTTCTCTACAATAGGATTAGAATAAGTCTTGCCATTGCGATGTGTGCTTTGTTTAAGATAGGCGATTTGCATTATAGCTACAATATGCGATTTGTAATGTGTTTATGTTATGCGATTTGTGTTATAGCTACAATATTGCGATTTGCCAAGTACAATGACCATTGGTGCAATTTGTCTAAAGTTACAATGACAGTATAAATGGGCTTGCGATTTGTCTCTTAGTCAAAGGCTTTCTAATATCCGGTCAAAACCCACACTCGAAAACTCTTTCTTCTTCATTCTATCTTGCGATTTGTGCATATCCTTTGTGTGGTATGAATTTAATCTTGTTAGACACATGTATTGTATGTATCCCATCAATCATTAGACCTAACAAATATCTCTCTATTGCAGATCCATCTCTTCCAACTCTTGTCATATCACGTTATTTAGGTTTGTGTATTTAGTTTGTGTGTTTATTGTTTCTGCTATTATTTAGATAGCTTAGATGATTGTGTGTCTTGTCTATGTTCGGTCACAAGTTTGGTGTGCTTGAATTGTTTGCCGGTTCTTCGTCCCCGTGTTTGCGAAACTCGCCCATATGTGGATTTGATGTGGGTTATAGACCTCTGTCGTAGATTTGTGGGTTATTGTATGCATTGATTTTGAATATGAATCCATTGTGATTAAGTCTCTTTGGTTGGGTTCTTCCTATGTATTGATATTGCTTCTGTATAAAAAAATGTCTGGTAGCGATTTGTTCTAGGGTTCATGGTTGCGACTTGTCTCATTTAACTATTGCAGGCGATTTGTCATAGTAATTAAGTTTAGCGACTTGTCTACTTAAAATTGATGCGATTTGTCGTTTCAATAAATTAAGCGACTTGTCTCAATATACTTTCTTTGCGATTTATCTAGTTTACTGTTGCATGCGATTTGCTTTGAGTGATTTGCCACATGTGTTTTAACATATGCGAATTGATGTCTTTTGCTGAGTTTTGCGATTTGTCTGTTTTACTGAATTTCATGCGATTTGTTGTCAAAACATGCGATTTGTCATGACTTACATGCGACTTATGCATATATGCGATTTGTATCATCCTACATGATCTTTTGCATGTCTTTATTGGTCTATTTCATACTGATATACCGTAGGAATGGAACTGTTATGATGAATGACTCTTTTTCTATATAACTCCTAACCATGTTTCTGGTCAATACTGTTGTATTGGGTATATCTTACAGAAACACAATGGCAAATACAACTTCGTCTGATATCCTAGTGTCCAATACTCCACCAGTTGTGCTTACTGATGAGGAACTTCTTCCTCATAATGAATGGGTTGATATAGCTAAGAGCAACTGCTACTTGGATGAGAACAGACATCAACTAAACCCTATCTATCGAATCGCCATTGATATCCTGAAGAACACCAACTTCTTTGGTGCCCTAACCATGAGGTGCAATATCCCTACCATTTATCTACAACAATTCTGGAACACTGTTACATGTAACAAGATCACAGCAAAATACTCCTGCCAGCTGGATGACCAATGGTATGAGTTTGACACTGAAACTCTTAGGGAGACACTTGGAATCACACCTCCAGATCCCACTAATAAGTTTGTTCCACCACCTAATAATGAAGATCTAATGAACTTTGTGGAAGAACTGGGATACCCTACTATGCGTACACGTGTCTCTTCTATAATCACCAATGACATGCATCAACCCTGGAGAGCCATTGCCACCATCCTCAATCTATGCTTAACAGGGAAAACATCTGGGTTTGACAGAATAAGGGCTCCAATGTTACAAGTTTTGTCGGGAATTGTTAAACAAAGAAATATCGATTTTGCCGAACGCATTTGGGAAGAACTCTCATTGGCCATGGATACATTCATTACCGACAGAGAAAACTTCTTAAATCAAATAAAGGGAAGGAAAGGTGACAACAAAAGGGTGATTCCTAGCATTCGGTTCTCTAAGCTAATCATCCAGCACTTGTAGCAGAAACATCAGTTCAATCCAAGAACTGAAGCAGTTTTGCATGAGGCAAGCAGTGAATTTTTGCTTGGTAACTTGAAATATGTTGCCAAAGGTACAAACAAAGTGATCTTCGGCATGGTAATTCCTGAAGCTTTACTCACTGATCGAATCAAGAAGGCTGACTACTTCAAAAGATACACAAAGATGGTCTCTGCCACATCCACTGAAGACACTTCTTCTCAATCTAAATCCAAACAATCTAGGGCCTCCTACTCAAGTCTTCCCAAGAGAAAGAAAATACTTGACTCTTCTGTATCTGTTCAATCTCCACCCGAAAAGCAAAAAAGGAGAAGGAAAGAATCAGGAAAGGGTAATGATGAAGGAACCGAGGCTCCGGTTAATGACATGCATCTGATAGATGAAGACGAGGCTAATTTGCAACAAGGAATTAAACAAAGCCTGGAAAGCTTGAACATGAGATCACCAATTGGAGGAGTCGTGTTAAGAGAACTTGAGCCAATGCCAAGTCAAACGACTTCAAGCACACATGACAAAGGGAAAGGGATTGTTGGTGTAGATGCTGAACAAGCAACTCACATGCTTCAGACCATCTCGTCTTCACCGTTAAGAACCACCTCTTCGTCACCATCAAGAACTACTACCCAATTTGAGCTGAAGAAAAGATGCAAAGAGACATCTTCAGCACAAGAACAAACTGGGATGGAAAAGGAAGTATCCAAAACACAGGAAGATACACTTGAGTCAAGTGATACCCAATCAAATAAGAATAATGAAAATGAATTGCTGAAAGACTCACAGGAGAATCTTGAGTCAAGATCTGATGAAACCATGCACATGGAAGAACCTAACATGTCTACCGGTTCTCTATCCTCATTGAAGAACCTAGATACAGACTTCTCGTTCGGTGATCAATTCTTAAATGACAAACCCACAGATACAGAGTCTTTTAAGCAAGGGGATGAGAAAGAAGAAGCTGAGTCCATGTATACATTCGTCATTCAGCAAGACTCGTCAACCATTCCTCCGATGTCTGCACCCACTCATGCAACCACACTTCCACCACCCAAACCTGCTCAAACAACCGCACTTCCACCACCTGAACCTGCTAAAGAACTATCTCTCGAACCAGTGGTTACAGTTACTGACACGGAATCTCCACCGGCTTCACCACCTCAAATACTTACATCAGATCAATTGCTCGACAAGGCAGTGAAAAGAATTGAAGCTCTTGAAAGACAACTGCCAAAATCTGTCAATGCCCTCGAGAATCATGTCTATAGGTTGGAGCACCTTAATTTTGATGAAGGGGTAGCAGACGCCATTGAAGGCGAAGTTAAGGATGCTGTTGAATGGGCAATGCAAGCTCCTCTGCTTCAACGGTTTAAAGACCTACCCATTTCAGATATGAGAGCTGTCCTTTCAGACAAGATGTATGAAGCTAACGAGCATAAGGATGAGGTGCATAAGAAGTTATTCGAGGATCTTGAAGAATCGATTAAGCACGACAATCATATACAGTTTATGAAGGATATTGGAGAAAGGGAGGCTAAGAAGAAAAGGAGAACTGTGGTGTTGGAGACGTTGCGTAAAGATCCTAAAGATCCTCCTCCTCTTCCCTCACCTCCAACTGGAGGAGCTGGAACCTCAGGTACTGGTGGATCTTCTAGAACGACCACTACACCTCCACCACAACCACCATCATCACCACCAAAACCTTCCAATCAATCTAGTTCATCCAGAGATCAGGGAACTCATAAGAAATCTGCTGCTTGGACAACTGTTGATTCAAGGTTTACACCCACATTCTCCACTATTCTAGAAGACCAGGTGTTACATGAAGAATCTTATATCATGTCAGAGTCAGAATCCGATGACGATGATGCATCCACCAAACATATCCCCAAGCCATCTGAAGATGATTGGTTTGATGCATATGTGTCAGGTGAACGCTCAAATACCTCTAGAGTTGCACCTTCAAAAGACACAATTCAAAGCTGGCTCACCGAAGAGAGACCTCAAACTCAAGAACATTCATGGTCCATTCCAGAGTCTGACTCAATGATCCTTGACAAAAACTGGGCTTCAACAATAACTGCCAACTATGAAGCCCCAGCTGAAGATTCTCTTCTTCACATCACAGGAGATATGGGCAGCTTTATTAAGTGGTTTTGTGAACAGAAGGGAATCTCATCCATCACTCCAAAGAATCTTGAAGGACCATCTTTTGAAATAGTCAAAGTCTTTCACTCAGATGCCAATCAGCTTCAATACCAGATGGAAGAATGTCATAAGATGTTGAGTGATCAAGTCAGTGAGCAGATCAGCCGTTTCGATGTGAACAAGCCTCTTCCTCTCGGTGGTGAACCTGGACAAATGACCATTCAGTCTGAGTTCTTCTTCAACCATGACCTGGACTATCTATGTGCTCGTACTTCTGAAAGAAGACCAGCTTTATCAATTTCGAAGATGAAAGCTGCTACCTACTCTGATCAGGGTCTTGAACAGATGGTTCCGGATCAATTTTGGGCAGATAAAGAACAAGAGTATGACATCTCTGCCTCATACGGCATTTCTCATTGGTGGTTCAAGAAGAAGAAATTCTACATTGACAGACATGCTGCTAAAAAGAGTCGCAAAGCTGTTCGATCCAAGCTGCGAATTCTTAGTGTTGTCAGCATAGAGATCTTTCCAATCTACGGCTATGATTATCTGAAGAAGATCGTTCTTAGAAGAGCTGACATGAAAGATCATGTTATAGAAGAAAACGACTTTAAACATCTGCTGCCAAGTGACTTTGAAGATCTCTATCTTCTGAACCTCTAAGGACATCTCAACCATCTACCTGTTCGTGAGAAGAAAGCTCTCTCTGCGGCTGTCAATCTCTGGATCAGAGGCCTGGTCATTCGTCAAAGAGTTGGGGATTTTTAGCTTGGAATGAAAAGCTATCAGACTCGGGTCAACCTTATCAGACCGCAATGGGAAGCCTCAGGACTTGAATTTCATCACGAATATAAAGTGATTGACACCCCTAGAGCTATCGTCTTCACCGACAGATACGGGTCACGTATGCTAATGAGATTGTGCGAGCTTTTTAAGTTCAGCGATGGAACTCTAAAGATGGTCGAAGAAGAATTGAACTCGAGAGTGAAGCAAATCAAAATTGATCTGAAGCCGTGGAACAAAACAAGATTCTGGTCTGAACAGGACTTAAAAATGTGTGAAGATTTCATTGCTGCAATCAGACGAAGATTAAAGACTAGAATGATTTATCGCAGCCTTGAAAGTTTTGTGGGTGGTAGACTTCGTGAAGGTCACTATAAGCTGCTTCAAAGAACTGAATGAAGAGATCTTCTGGAAGTAGTTTCTGTTTTGTATTTTTGATGTGTAAAATGTGGTGTATGTACTATGAACAACTATAATGTATGTAATAGTGATAGGTTATGTATTGTGGTTTCCCTTTTATCTAAAAAGGGAACTTCAGTGTTGTCCTCTTCAGATCATATAAAACCGGACATATTTTTCTCCAACAAACGTTCTGTTTCATACATATTTAAATCACTTGAGATCCAAAATCTCAAAGGATTTGAAATTTTTGATCGGGGGAGAAAATGTGATATAAATATGAAAGATGATAAAAGATGACCATTTTTGTCTCAAAGTGCATACTGCTCTCTAATATGTGCTAAACTCCTTCCGAATCTCGAAGCATATATTAAGGGGGAGCATTTCAAAACAAATACAAACCTTCAAGGTACAAAGATTTCCATGTTTTAACATAATGTACCTTGATTGTGTGTTAAATGGTTTCTAATTATTTGGTAATCGTGGTTTTATTTCAAAAGATCTCTTTCGTCTATGTGATAAAATGTTTTCAAATATCCTATGCACATATTGAGGGGGAGAATTTACCAAGAAAATCAAATGGCTTTTTCTACGGAAATTGTGATCAAGAATATATTTCAAAGAACTCTAGCCTCCATATGCTAAAAAATTTCAATATCATATGCACATGTTGAGGGGGAGCATCTCTAAAATGATCAAAACCATTAAGGTACAAAATGCTTTGATCTCGTATCACAAGTACCTTGATTGTTTTTCTAAATGATTTTTTAATTGGTTTCGAGAAGGAAAGAACTGTACCAAAAGATCGACCCTTTTACTTTATGCATTGGAGTTATAAGGATGGTAAGGTTAGGTATTATTTCCCATGATCCGCCAAAACCGGGTTCAATACATATGCTACTGGTGTTTACTAAGGTAACACTGGTATTGAAGACAAGACCTCATGGACCCAGTGACGCACTACACTAAACTTCCCAAGCTACTTAAGTTCCTCTTAAAAGGGCTTGTTTTATTCTCACGGGGAACCTACATAATCTATCGACTTTCTCTTAGAGATTGTTGATATTGAAGAAAGGAGACCCTCTCCCTAGTCTCCGATATAGGAAACCAAATGTGCACTATTGAGTCTAGAGCCACGAGATCATCTATAAATCTCATTAGGACACTGTCTATGAAGACTCTCTGTTTCACACAATGTGGAAAGAGAGATTATATCTTATGAGTCCTACGCATTATTCTTGTGGTATTGCCAGAACATCTGAGTGATATGCAAACATATTCACAATGAAGATGGAAAGACTTCTGGAGCCAACATCAAACAAGCTCCTGGTGGGTGGCATGTGAGATCTATCCAATAGATCAACCATGTGACAACTGAACAGAAACAATGGGGCGATTCATAATTATGATTCAATCCTGGTTCAGGTTATGGATTGACGGATACCTTTGAAAAACCGGTCGTTGTGCTTAAAAATCTTTTCTCTAGCACATCGACTGTGTATTAATGTTTAAAAAAAATAAAAGGTGTTTATGATTGATAATTGATTTTTCTTAAAACCTTCATTGTATTGCAAAAACACTTTATTGAGCAGTACATGATTGTTTTTCAAATATCTTTTCATCAATCAGTAAATCTCAAATTCGCTGGTTCACTCACTCCGTTTTGACTTCTTTGAGATGTTCCGGTTTGAGGACGGCTAGAGCAGCTGCGAAACCCTGTCAAGGAGATTCTTCGAAATTATACCTGATCACAGGCAGTACCTGTACTGATCAACGGGGAACCGTGGGCCGTGTACCTCAATTTAACGAAAGTGGTCAAAGACACTTTCGTGTGTTTTATTGCTAACTGTTGTATGCAGGTACACCCGACGTTTGCAGCTGATCAGAATGGAAAGGTCAATCCATAGCCGCATGCTCACACTACACATTCATCTCTAAAGAAATCATGATAAGTGCATCAACGATTCCGATATTTTCACTCCATGCTTCTGCTAAGCTGCTGCAAAGATCATGAATCAACTAAAGCTTCCGCTACTCTGATGAGAAGATATCATGATCCAGATTGTGAGCATGTTGGTCCAATTGTCACAATATCATATGCGGGCAACACAACAATGAGTGATGCTGAGATTATCTGTGGTTGATGATCACTATTAAAGCTCAAAGGTCATCAATGTGGATCAGCTCTATAACCTCCACGAAATATACATTATAGTTGAACAATGATGAAATCACCACGGAAGCACTAAGTTTGAACATTTTGATGTTTCGATGTCTATGAGCTCAAGATTAAAGATTAAATAGAATGCTAGGATTCACAATGTAAATCATGGGGTGACCTCCCTTAGGGGGAGATTGTTAGGAATTGGAAATTCTATTGTAAAGCATCGGTCACCCCAAGTATAATCTAGCTTAAGTTAGCTCGTAGACATATCGTTTATTATGTTATTTGTTAGTCAGTTATTAGCATTGTTTAGTCTAGTGCAACACCGTGGAGGAAGGACGGGTCTTTACCCATTGTATGCCTGATCCACAGCCCTTAGGAGGGCGTATTACTTTGTATAAATAGCCCTCTCCCCACAAGGGAGAGGGTTGGATGTTCATTTTGGAATCTAACCTTCCATAAGTTTCTCTCACTAGAGTATCCCACTTTCTCTCTCTAAACCATATTATACGCCCCATATTAATGATTGATTGTGTGTTTGTGAAATCCAATATGTTACAATAATGCCACCATATTCACTTTTGTCAACACTGTCACAACTTAGGAAAACCATTTCTTCACCTGGAAACATTTCCAACATATGCTTATTTATGTTGTCCACCACTTCATTTGTTGAAGCAAGGATTGCCTTTTCTTGAAAGTAGGCAGGATCATGTATGTTATCCAAAAATTTGGATAAGTACAGTCAATAATAGATTTAACCGGGTCATCAGCGACATCTATTAAAATTTGTTGTGGTAAATCTATAGAAACCTCTACGTCATTCGGTTCTCCAAGGTCTCCGTCTCCGAATTTCAATATCGAGTCTGCAAATTCTCGTATCTTGTTGACATCTTCAGGTCGTGATCCAACAGTTAGTCCATGTTCGCAGTCAACTTAAGAACTTTGCTGTAATCCCACATATATGATTTCCTCAACGAAGCAGTAACAATGTCTTCCCGGGATCCCTTTGGAATAACAGGTAGAACCTGCCTAAAGTCGCCGCCAAAAACCATGGTCATGTTTCCAAAAGGCTCATCGGACATTTCATACCTGGTCCTACGAAGTATGTCTCTCAAAGACCGATCTAATGCTTCAGAACAAAGCTTATTTGCCATTGGCGCTTCATCCCAGATAATAAGTTTACATTTCTTTAACATTTTTCCAAGATCGCTTTGAGGACTTATAGAGCAAGTAGAAGTCTCATCCACATTGATAGGAATATGAAATCTTGAATGAGCAGTTCGGCCTCCCAACATTAACAAAGAAGCAATACCGCTGGATGCCACATTCAAAACTATATCACCTTTTCTTCTAATACCGGCAGCAAGAGTCATCCATAAGAATGTCTTTCCCGTACCTCCGTAACCATAAACAAAGTGGACTCCTCCCGTTCTTGTGTCAACTGAGTGTATTTTGGTGTCATACACACCCTTCTGTTCTGTGGTCAAAGAGCCGTACAAGCGTTCGTACTCAGTTTGTAACTCGACCGGATTATAATTAGTCTCATCATGTATAAGTCGGTTACCAAATTCACTTATGTATCTATCATCCGGATAAGGAATATCACGCCAAATCCTCAATGTTGAGTTTCTTGATCTCAGCAGCTGCTCAATATAGAACAAAGCAACATTCTTTTTTTCCTCGTCACTGATAATCAAATCTGCATTAAACCATATTAATGTAAGAACTTAATAAACAGATGAGTCATTAAAAGATTAGAAATAATATGGTTAAATAAACATATCAGGAAACATAACTTATATTTGATCAATGTATAATTACAGATTATAGTCTACAAATATATTTTGTAGATATTACCTGGAATTTGCAAAATCTGCCTCCTCTTATGTTGAACATCTTGCGCAAGCAAATGCCATGTTTGTAACCAAAAAGTCAAAGGCGTGGTAAGTTCATTTTGCAAAATCAATGTCACAAATAGCTCACGAAGATGATCAGGGTTTGCCCAATGATGTGCGTCTTTTATAATTTCAACATACTCCTTGTCGTCCTCTAAAAGTCCTGATGTGTAGCAAGCATCTTTATAAGTTGGATACACTATACCATTAACCTTTCTAATGTCAGCGTGTGTCTTGCATCCTTTTGCACTGTTTAGCAGCATTCTGCAATAGTAAGCGTCTCCGGTTGATAATGGAATGCTATGAATCCTTCCAATCGATCTTCCCTGCTTCCAAAGCGTCCAAATTCTATTTGGACCGTTCCATACATATTTTGTAGGAAACTCAGCATACGTAAGCTCCCTTGCCTCCGGAAACCTTCGATTCATTCTCAACCAACCTTCGAACATATCAGCACCAACAATCGGCTTCTCAACAGCTGTTTCGAGATCAGCGTCTTCGTCATACACAACCTGATGCTTGCCTTCAAGATGAAACGACAGCCTCTCAACAGAAGGTGTTCTATAATTGTTAGCCTTAATAGTTTTTATTAGAAGTGATGGTCATTCACGTTTAGGAACTTTGTAATGTGTGTTAGATATCGTGCTAGAATAGTCAACGGGCTCGTGGATTGGGTTAAGCTAAATGGGTACTAGTTATGATAAGCTTGCCATTTATCCAATCCAACCCAAGTCCATCCACGGCCCATGCCAAGCCCATTAGGGTAATATTGTAAGGAACTATATAAACCCCTCAAAGTCTCATTTGAGGGGTGTGCTTGACTGTGTGTGTGTGTGTTTTTCATATGAATATTGTTTTCATCTTCTACTCTTTGTCTCTCTAAAACATTCATATCATCATTCAAGTCACCATATCTTTTCTTCATCTTTCTAGTTATATTGTGTAAAATGGATTGTTAAAAGGGTCCCAACAAGTGGTATCAAGAGCCTAAAGATGATTTAAAAGTGTTTTTATGATCAAAAATCGTGTCTTTATTGTCAAAAATTACATCTTTACAATTTTTTTTGGCTTATGTTATTCTTGTTGTTGGAAAGTTAAAAGTGGTTTTGTTCAAAAAGATAACATTTACGTTTTTCAATACTGCTTTCAACTGATTCTTTTTCTGTCCAAAACTGCTTCTTTGCCTGTTTTTCTCGGTCCAAAACAGTTTCTTGTCCAACACAGTTTTTTAGGTCCAAATAGTCCTTTTTCTTATTCCTGTCAAAATAGTTTTTTTGTCCACAAAGTCTGTTTTCAAGCTTATATTTTGCATATCATTTTTGCACAAAACAGTCTCTTTCCAGTGGAAAAATGGTTGCAAAATACTGCTGAGAAACTGTCTGAAAAAGTGGTCGGAAAACGCTGCATGAAATACTTGGTCGGAAAAAAGTCAACGAAAAAGTCAAAACCCTTTTTTTACGCGTAAGGATTATGTGTTACGCGTAAGACCTCATTTCTACGCCTAAGCACTTACGACTATCTTCAGATCTGATTACGATTTACTTGGAAAGTATCTCGTACCTTTTATTACGCCTAAACCTTACTCGTAAGGTTGTAGTTTACGCGTAAGTGTGAGTTACGCGTAAGGTTTTCAAGGCTTACGCGTAAGGTTGTTTACGCCTAAGAGTAGTTTTACGACTAAAGGCTGTTTACGCATAACAAAAGTGTTTATTTCAAAGAGTCTACGCGTAAGTAAAAAAAGTGTTTACGACTAAGATAAACGTGTTACGACTAGAAGTTACAAATAACATTTTAAGGTTTACGCGTAAGAAGATCACGACCAGACCCAATCTAATCAAAAACGACCAGATTCACCAATTACCCACGAATCAAAGACAGCCCGTCAATCAACCAAACAACACATCTACTTATCAAACAGCAAACGATTTACAAGATCTCAGTTTCCAAACTTGATTTCAAATCTTTATAGATTTACAAATTATTCATAACTATCATCGATCTATTTTCTTGAAACGAAAGTAAACCAAGATCTCAGTTTGTGTGTTCATATTAGAAGTATCTCTATAATATTGTAACACAAGAAACATCACAGGTCTGTGAGACTCAAGTCACTTTAATATCCGAAAACCATTTTAGAAAGAACAAAAACTTCAGTCTTCATCCTTTCTTTTAATTCGGTTACAACAAATCAAAAACGACAATCAACCAAACGACAAACCTACCTGTGCACGGATCTACAAGAAAGAAAGGACGATTATTTTGTTACTACTTGTTGTGAGTAACATAAAGGGTCGACAATTTTTCTGGGATTCGGATGTGAAGAGAGAGATTGAAGTAAAATATTGTGACTGCGTTTTTTTTTTGAGATTAGGGTGAGATTGTAAGAGTGATATTAGGGTAGTTGGGGTTATAAGTGTGTTTTATATAGTCCGTGTAAGTTAGGGTTATGATTAATTAGTTTTTCTTGGACTGCCACTCGTGTAGGCTTTAACAGGGTTTTATTGGTTTTTTTTAAAACAAAAGGCTTGAACCGGGCTTTATTGGTTTAGTGAGGTATTGGGTTGATATCCGAAATTTAGCCAAGAGATTTAATGGTTAATTGATTTACGGGTATATTACTTAAGACCACGGTTTTACTCGAGCTTTGATAATCCGAGATTGAGCACTAAATTTTTTTGGGGGTTCGTTGAAAATAACTACCGTGCTAGTTATTGTCATATCGTGAAAGTTCAAAAACAAAAAATTACTTCTTTATCATCTACAAGATCCGTAAATTCATTTCACACATACCTTCATCAATGGCAACTGACGAAGATCGTCTCAAAACAGCTTTCACAAATGCTATTGCTTAATTCTCCAATGCATGGATTTCAGAGTTTTCTCAACCAAGTATGTGTATGGGTCAAGGAGGACAAATGGTTGATGTTATTGGGTGTCAGCAAGGATTTGCTACGGCTATACAGATGGGGAATCAAATGCAGTATGCAGGACAATATGTTGGACATCAGGGGGGTCAGATTGTGAATCAGAATATGGGATATCAATATGGGAATAATTGTTTTATGACTTCGGTTCAGAATGCTACCTCCGAACCTCAAAGCAAAGATTCAGGGTATCGTCGGTTCAGCATGCTACCTCCGAACCTCAAGTACAGGGTGTTGTTAGCACAGAAAGAAAAATTGGGAATAGAGTTGACTGCTGAGGAATACGGAATTCTATATCCAGGACGGGCAGAGAAAGCAAATGATAATGCAAGCTACTGTCTTACAGTCAACCAGCAGGACACAACATCAAGTGGTACTTTTGATACACCTCCCGTCTACGACACAGATCCACTCAATGAGGTACCAAATTATAATAATGTTGCTAATTCGTTTACTCATGACGAACAGCATTCTGTGACATCTACACCTACTTTTGATACATACCTGGACAATCCGAGTTGTAGCAATACTAACTCTGAAACTCCAGATGTGGATCATAGTGGAGGCTGTGAGGCACAAAATACTGAGACTGATGAGGAAACACGTGCTTATTTTGAAACATTAATCAATAATTGTGGTATTGAGATTGAGAAAGTTAGAACGGTCAATCGCGAAGTTAAGGCCGCGAATGCTAAATTGACCGCTGAGCTTGAGAGTTACAAGGAGAACGCAAAAGCTTTTGAATTTCACAAAAACAAAGAGTCAGAATTAGAAATTGGTTATCGAGATTCTGTTTTAAGAGAAAAAGAATTGCAAATCAAGTATAACACACTAGATGTGAATTTGAACTTGAAAATAAAATCTTTAAAAAAGGAAATTTCTGATCTTCAAAACCAACTTTCTAAACAAAAGGCAACGTATTCTGATCTTGAAAAAGAGAAGAAACAGTTGATTACTGATTTTTCAAAACGAGAAGATTCTCTTCTTGATGAAATTCTTGATAAAGATGAAAAAATCAAAAAATTGGAAAATTTGCTTGTTACAACGGGTCATTCAGCTAAATCAACTAATATGCTGATTAATCAAACAAATCCGTATTTTCATACAACACAAAAAATGGCTCTTGGTAACTCACCTCCGTGTTTCCTCAAGAAAGCTCAGAAAGAACAGAATGTGAATGGAAAAGCTGTGCATGAACCTATAATTGTTCATGATTCTCTTGAAACGTTACAACTATCTGATGAGAGTAGATCAAAAATGCAACAAAAGAATCCAGATCTAAAACCAATTGATTATAACAAATGGAACAAAATTAATGGAATTAGTTTTGTGTCTCAAAAAGAAAAGTCAAAGTTTTTCATCAGAACCAGTGTTTCAAACAAAGTGTCAACACCAGTTTCAAAATCTGTTTCAAAACCAGTAGTTGTCTCAAAATCTCTTTCGAACATTGAACAAATGTCTTCAAACAATCCTTTTAACACAAGTGATTCTAGAAGTATTTTAGAAAATGTGAAAACTAGAATTGCGGGACTTCAAGAGACTGTTAAAACTAAAACCACTATTACACCTAACAACTGGTTCTCTAGTTTTGATATCGAACAAAGAAAGTTTTTTGAAACAGAAATTGCCCCTCAGCTGAATGCCATCAACTCAAGGGTAATTCATTTCGAACAAGCGTTTTTGAAAGAAACAAGTGACTTTGTCAAGGACCACAAATCCCTGGTAAAGCAAGCTAATGAAAGTGTTGAACACATCAAAGTTTTGGAAAATTTAAATGATTCTCTCTTCGAAGATGTTATAACTACCGATATCATGTCCATTATTTTACAAACATATTCTGTTGAAGATCATGAAAGACTCCAGTCTGAGACCTCCGCAATTGTTTCAAAATATGAAAATGCTCTTGAAAAACTTGAAAAAGAAAACGTGTCCTATTTTAAACAACTTGATCGAAAAATAGAGGAATGCAAGTATGACAAACTGTCGTATGAGCGTGCCTACAAGGACATGAAAGAGCAAAATGATCTTTTGAGAGCTCAGTTGTAATGTCTAAAAGGGAAGGCTGTGGATACTAAGTTTGCAAAACCATTGACTGAGGAGAAAAAAAATGTTCCCAAACCGGTTTTCAAACCAAAAAATGTCTATTTCTCAGTTTCCTCCAAAAGTCAATGAGAAAAATGATTTATCAAAAACAGTCACTCCACAGTCTTTGCCTATTAAAAAGAGAATTATCAAAGGTTTTGAAAAACCTGTTTTTGATAAAGAAAAAGTGATTACACCTAGCATTTCTAGGAATAGTACACGGAATGTGACCAAAAATCCTGTTAAAGAATCTGTCGGTTCTAACAACATGGTCAACAATCACTATCTAGAAGAAGCTAGGAAAAAGGCACAGACTCGAAAAGATGGAATTTTAGGTACAACATCTAGGGTGATGCATTCTACAAGATTTCAAGGCACTGCTAGTAGTAGTAAACCATTACCTAGGAACACTCTACAAAAGACTAGGGATTGGCTTGCATCTAAGAGTAGTTGCGCAAAAGAAAATGCTATGCCCTTAGAAAACAACACTAGGAATTCTAAGTCTTTTTCGAACAAGAATCAATGTCCACAAGACTGTAGTGACAAAGCTAAAGCTTCTATTTTAAACAAGAATATTGAATTTGTATGTACTACATGTAAAAAATGTGTCTTTTCAGCTAATCATGATGCATGTCTTGCAAAATATCTCAAGAAAGAAAATTGACATGCTAAGGTTAAATCCACTAAGACTCCAAACAAAAACAAACCCGTTGACAAGATGAACATGGAAAAGCAACCTAATAGGTGGATCTCTTCAGGACGTAGTTTTTCTAAAAATGAGTCTTCCGCTGCATCTGAAAAGAAAACAACTCCTAGATCTTACCTTAGGTGGAAACCCACGGGCAAAGTTTTCAACAAAGTAGGTCTTAGATGGATTCCCACAAGAAAGATTTTTGATACTTGCACCAACACAGATAATAGTGACAATCATCATGATAAGGAAGTAGAAACCATTACAACCATTGATAGTGATCACCCTCACCATGAGGAATCTTGTACTTCTAACACTGTTATTTGTGAAAACTCTTCTTCTTTGGTTGCAGGTGAATCAAATATCTCTGAACCCAGCTCATCAGAGGGTTCCAATTCTGTAAACTCTTCTTCTTCATTCTCTCTATCGTCTATTTTTGATTTTCCATTTCTTCTATAAAACCAACAAAAGCAAAATATAAAAATATAAAACTTTCAAAAAATACAAAAACAATAAAAAATCAAAAATCCAAAAATATTCTTCTACGACATGTCTCTTGTATAATCGATATTCTGTACGTTTCTAGAAATGTCATTCAACAATGATACGGCCATGTACAGATGCTTGAGCGAGAGTTCTTTAAATGTTTTCTAAAACATGTCGTTTCTCAAAATTTCTTTAAAAAAAAATAATAATGGCTTTCGTATACTTCAGTACGAAACCCGGACTTCAAAATAATGGCTTCTGGACACATCAGTTCAGGATCCGCGATTTAAAGAAAGGAAAGTGCTAACCAAATCAAAGGTTTTAAATATTTTTCAAGCACTATTCCTAAAAACATAATGGCTTGCAGTTACTTCTGACTGTAACCCGATCTTTAAAGAAAGGAAAGTGATACGAAAAATCGATTTTCATAAATATCGAGCACTTATCCTAAAACAAATGAAGATAATTCTTCTTTAAAATCTTCATCTTGCGTACCATTGATTCAAAAGTTTTCAAAAAGATTTTTCAAAATCTCTCACATTTGGTACCAAGATAACTCCCTCTAAACCCTTAATTGATTCTAAATTTTCTGTATGAAAAATGTGATTTCGTTAAGGGGGAGTACAAAACCAGAATTGTTCCAAAATTCATGCTAAATCAGTTTCTCTCCAAATGCTTTTCGAAAAACATATCTTTTAATCAATTTGTTTCAAAAACATCATGGATATGCTATTTTTGAGGGGGAGAAAACATGATTAAAATGTGATCAAAATGTTTAATGATCGTTGTTTGAATCTCAAAAAGAGCTCAACTTAGTTGAAACCAATGAATTGACGAGGAACAATGTACCATCTCGAGAAACTTTCTATGGACTTGACCAGGACGGGTAATAATTTCAAGCTAGTTCTCTAGTGATGTAAACGTGTCTCGAATCGGTCTTGTTCATTTAAAGTCGATCAATTCAAAAGTGCGAACTCTACCCTCTATGTGCAGATTTCTGTCAAAACTTATAAGCACATGAGAAGGGGGAGTGTTTATGAAAATATAAAACTCTCGAAGTATTCCAAAAATGTTTTAATCATAAACACTTTGAGAGATTTTCAAGAAAAATGGTTTTATGGCAACAATAGGACAGTCATGGAGTTATAAGGTGACTAAGGATAGGAAATCCGTCCTATGATCCGCCAGAGCCAGAGGGATCTACCCAAGGACATCACAAATAGTTTAGAACTAGAAGTCCTTAGGAATGATTGAAAAAAGGAGTAATGTGAGAAAGGAGAAAGAAGGGGTTGAAGAATTAAAAAGAAAAGCAAAAGAAAGGGTGAAAAGAAATAGCCCTCCATATTCAACCTTAGGGCAGAAACCGGGTTCAATTCATCTGCTACTGGTTGTCACTAGATGACACTGGCATTGAAGACAAAGACGTCATGTACCCAGTGACGCACTGCACCTAACCTTCTAGCCACTCAATTCCTCTTAAAAGGATTTGTTTCATTCTCACTGGGAACCCTACATAATCTATCGATTTTCTCTTAAAGATCGTTGGTATTGAAGAAGGAGACCCTCTCCCTAGTCTCCGCTCAGAAAAACCAAAATGCACTAATTGAGTCTAGAGCCACGAGATTCATCAAAAGATCTCATAGGAACACTTGACATGACATCGCTTGTTGTTCATCAATAAGGACACAAATGACATATTATAGAGTCCTACGCAGATCTTAGCAATCCGCCAGAACATTTATGAGAAGTTTCACATCTGTGATCTTCAGTGATTGAATGGAAACTCCTGCCAGGGTCAATATCAAGCAGCCCTGACAGCAGGTCACTTCGGTAACTCCCCGTGGATTACGCTTAGTGTATCTCAAACGGACTACAGTCGTGGGGTGATGCTTCGGTGTACCTCAGTGACTCATCTGAACTGTAGGTGTATTTCGGTACATCGCGTTATCTCACTTGTGGGACTCCAGTTCAGGAACGGCCTCTGTGAGAATTAGAGACGTGTTTTCACACTATGTTGTTAACACCCTCAAAATTCAAACTTGTAAGTGCCGGAATCCGCTTATTACTAACCTGTTTTTATGTTTTCTTCTTATGGAAGCTCCGGAGCGGATTGATCGTGCAGACTCTCCACATGCTCATACCAACAACACATGAAAGTTCTCATCAAAATCAAAGGCTACACAAAGTTAAAGATGATTCTTCGTCAATGTCAAAGAATCTACAAAGTTTAAAGACTCGAGAACCACATCATTGGTAACCAAAAGACAAATAGAAGTGTGAGCATGGTGGAAAAAGACGTGGAGACACCAAACCAACAAAGTTGACAATGGCAGACAACACATTATCTGATTACAAAGCATGAAGGAACAAAGAATCAATACTATTCTATATCTACACACAAAGTTCAATCTCGAGAAAAGTAAAGACCAAATCAAGTGGAGCATCATTTGAATGACCACCCCTTAGGGGGAGATTGTTAGCCATAATAGTTTTTATTAGATGTGATGGTCATTCACGTTTAGGAACTTTGTAACGTGAATGTAACTTATGGCCACTCGTTTCCACATATCTTCCATTGTCAGGTCTTCTATATACAGGGTAGCCATCCGCGTCGACTGAACTGTGGTGGGTGAATTTTTTTGGGAACTGTCTGGTACATTTACCGTCAGAACTGCAAACCTGGTTTGGGTCATCCGCACCGCAAGGACCATGCATCATGAAATCAGAAACTAACTTGAACAAATCCGGATCATTATCTTTATCTGGTATCTCGGCAGATATGTATTTGTCAATTTGTTCAGCGTTTGGAAACTTGTCATCCATATGCAAGAATAAACATACATACACGTGCAGAAGTCCTCTTTTTTGAAACTCAACCGTATACACAACTACACATATTATAAACATTAGGTACATATAATGCTACTAATCTATATGCAGAAAGTTGGTTATGTAAGGAAAAATATTAGTAAAGTTTATGTATACTACCTGCTTGAACGCGTCCAAATAAACGCAATTCTTTCAAATCCATCATCAACTGGTCAAGTTTCAATTTAAAAACTCTTGTAAGCACATCGGGGCGATCTGAAGATGAAAGATTATGCTCTTGCATATATCTTGCAATCTCCGGTCAGTTTGGATTGCATGTTACCGTTATGAATATATCCGGACAACCGTACCATCTACATAACGCCATCACATCCATATAGTTTTGCTTCATGTACCTGGGTCCTCCGGTAAATGTAGAAGGCAACACGACCGACTTTCCAAGGGCGGTTGGGTCTGTGTTTCCGGATGCAATGCTTGCACGTATGTTTGAGTAGGTATCACACCTAAGTTTTGAGTGTTTTGCTCGATTGAAATACAAACTCTCAGTCTCAACCATAGTGTAACCATCCACAAGAAACTGCTGAAACAAACGACCTCCACGCATAAATAAATTTTCTTGATTAGGACGGTCCTGTATTTGATAGGCAAACCACTGCCGCATTGTAACTGTTTTGTCGTTCTTATCTGTGGCCGGCTGGCTAGGTTTCTTTCTTAGTGGAATATCCAAATGATACCCATCTTGCGCACGTGGCATCAACAACGGGTACTGCATGGGAAGGTACATAGGATGAAAAATATTTATACGTTGCAACCCTTCACTATACTTGTCTATCACAATATTTATTTGTTCTGAAAATGAATCGAAGTCGCCTACGATAAGGCCAGCAACCTCATTGGCAGTGGGAAGATTGTAATTGCGTCCATCTTTTCCTCGCTTTGCAATAAGCTTTATTTTTATATTCTGCTCGTTATCTTGTGTGTAAGAGTCACGCGCCCTTCTAAATGTTTGTACCAAATCACTTGAAGTGTCTAATATTTGTCTTACGTCGTTGATAATGTTTCTATCGATAGGATGGTTTGATTTCGAAGGAACGAAATATGACTTAGAGTTGCTGCATGTTATAATTTGAACAGATAAAACAGAAATTCAGAATGATGCACAACTCATTCTTAAAAGACATGGTATTGACGTAAATGGAAATAAATAAAAGTTATTACACCTTAATGCTCGTTCTCTATTCTCATTTTCATTTTTTGTGTCATATATATACAGTTGTGCAAATTTCGTTCGAGCACCTGCTTCAAGAAGCAAACTACCATTATTATGGTATGTTTGTCCATGCAAGCGGAAAACATATGGAGCACTACGTCTTCTGTTAATTGAATCGTCAACCTTTCCACCCATTGACGTAAAAGCAAACATGCTATTGTATGTTTGAATGTTGTTTTTGAAATTCTGGCTTTTTGCATCCGTATTATAAAACAAATCGTGTAACGGCTTAGGAGCAGGAAGCGGTTGTTTGATAGAAACTTTTCCCTTGCTACAGCATAAAGTAGACGGTTTGTGTGTTGGATCACTTCTGTATCCTTTCCTGGCTTCCGCTTTCCAGAGCAAAGCATAGCATTTTGTGCACTCAAAAGACGGATCACCATGGTCATAGTAGTCTGCAAATTCATGTTTAAAAGTTATTCATCGATGTTTAAAAATTACTATTATCCTGTTTAATTGAATGTACAAATAACTTATAGAATTACCTTCGGATATACAAGTGAACTTGTCGTATACTTTTCTCACAGTTCCATCGTCGTCATTAAGATTAAATCTAACTGGTGATCGTTGTTGCAAAGCAGTTCTCTTAGATCTTTTAGGTTGTCTTGATGACTCACCCACTTCAAAATTTGAATTATGTGTCATTATAGCTGGAGTGGTGGTTCTAACACCAGACGTAGATGTATTGTTGGCAAATATGGGGTTGGTAACGTCGGAAGAGTATTGTTGGCAAATATGGGGTTGGTTGTCTTTGAATTTGTTCCTAAATGTATATAAAAACAGTTTAGCGATGTTCATGTAAGTATAAACATATATCCCTATAATCTTGACAGGTCATAACTTCAAAATACAGTCTAACGTACATAATCTTGAAAGTGGATACCTTGAAAGATAGGTGAACCAAAAAATGTTGTCGAGTTACCAATATTGGGTACGGCATTTAAACTCGGACGAATAGCTGTGTAACATTAAAGAATGAAAATTTTTAAAACTGATATGGAGTACTAATACTGATAAGAAGTTATATAATAAGTTGTTTTTCAGATGTGATTATGTAAGTAACTCACAGTTAGTAACATCTGCAAGCGGTAGTCTATTAGTAGCTCTTGGTTTCGATCTTATCCTTTGTGCAACTGAAGGTAACAAATATAAAAAAATATACTATGAGCTTGAAACGACATGGCATAAGAGATTATAGATTCAGTTAATGAGAGCACATGTTACAACAATCATTCTAATTTCAGTTAAAGTTGCGATCAAACCTGGAAGATTTTCTGCTTGTTTTGAAGATGAATTCGTTGACTGTGATGTAGGCAATGTTGCAGTAAGAGGATCATCTAATAGATAGAAACATAAAAAGTTAAAATAACATATGAAATCATGTTATAGCAGGTTGTTATGAATACATAGAAACACATACATGTAAGTATCTCTACCAAAGAAACTCTTGTGTTAGAAGGTGGCGTAAATGTTTCTGAGAAAGGGAGTCTTTGGTTTGAAGGTTGAGGTTTTTTATTGTTTGACACCTGTTTCATACGCTTTCTGGGAAGTCTTTCATTATTTTCATCTATGGTAATAGAGTTTTATGACTTTTTGTGATTCTTATAAGACAAAGAAAGTTTATAAGTGTGATGTAAAAGGCATGATAATCTGTAAATACTGATTAGTTTATGTTATGATGTGTAAATGTTTTTTTGAAATTTGAATTTATATAGAAACGTATATCTATACATTTAAACATTTGATATGCAATCTTTTTTATTAATGCTTACATTGAATGGCATTTATCATTGACTATCTCATTAATGGTAATATTGATTGAGATTAAATGCAGATTTCATGCTAACATAAAGGCATTTATAACATAAAAACATTTCATAAGTCATTCAACAAAATATCATTCAAAGATCATGTTACATAAACGTAAGTGATGAAACGAATCTCGTGGCCGAATACATTTATTATTGAAAATTAAAGAAACTAAACTTGCGAAGAATAGTGTGATGAGGATATTTCAATCGTCATCGCTAAAGAAGTTCAAATCCACAACGTAGTCATCAGTTAACTCATGACCCATTGAGCGTATTTCATTGATCATAGCATCTGCTTTTTGGATCTTCGACTTAACCTCGTTGAGAACTTGTTGACACTCTTGAGGATCTCCAACATTTATTTTAAGCCAGTTGAGAAGGATTGAATCATCTAACTCATCTGTTAAACAAAAACAACATGCATGGAAAGATAATCTTAATATGAAAACATATTTCTGTATATAAACCATTGTATAAATCTTATATGCGATACCTTTATTATTTTGAGAAGGTAAACCTTCTTTAAATAATGAAGCAAGAAACCTCAATGCTTCATCGACTTTGGTTTTTGTATCTTTACTGGCTCGATCACGTACTCCATCCTTATTCTTTGGTTGAGTCAATTTTGTTTTCTCGTCAACGAACTGATGGTCGGACTTTGAATCAGGTTCAGGCGATTGTGAGTTTCCAGCTTCAAAGGTTTTAGGGTTTGATGAATCCATGTGAAGATGATATGTCGTAATATGTTTCCCAACTTCCCATTATAATGTGGTTGTGATTATTGATTGGGCTTTCTTACTTGGTTAATGGACATATTTTTATGGGCCATGTTTTTTGTACAATAAACTAAGTTGGGTTTTTGAATTTTACACTAAGTTGTAATTACTTCTACTTGACTTGTCTTGGAGAGGAGACATTTTGGATTAGTAGTTATTGTTATTAAATATGTAAACAGAAAAATTTGCCGTGGAAAAATGCAATGATCCACATTTTAATTATTAAAAATTTATTTTGTTAAGAAACTTGACTTAAAATTATAAACTTTTACAATACATTAAAAATAAACTATATATTTGCCTAAGTACAAATAAAATAACAAACAACCAAGGGTACAGTAATTCATCTATATATCTTATACAAAACAAAGAGACACAATGTGTTATTAAAATGTGTATGAATACTAGATCAAATAAAGCGTTTTGATAAAAAAAAAAGTGATAAGGACTCCCCAATCACAAACAATAACATATTTCATAATGGTTTAAAACAAAAAGTACTAAATCAGAAACGAATACTATTGAAAAAACATAAATCATGTTGAATGACGATATTGGCACACATCAATCATCATCTGTAGATTTGTCATCGGTAGAATAATAACTTTCAGATTCGTCGTTAATGAAACCGTCTAAATCTTCTTCGGCTTCATCATCAATTTCAGAATCTTGTAACTCTTCTTCGGATTGATCATCAATGTCCGAATCTTCTAACTCTTTTTCGGCTTCATCAGGCACCGATGAGACGCTATGGATATCTGAATTTTGAAACTCTTCTTCCGCTTCATCAGCAATGTATGTATTAGAATAATGAACATCAAGAGAAGCGTAATCAAGATCATTGATATTAGTCCAAACACCATCTTCACTCGTAATATTCTTGTTATCAAGATCTTCATCGGTCTCTTTATCAATGAGAGCGTACTTGTTTTTTGTGGTTCCCGAAGTGTGTTGTTCATTAACTAAAGGTATGTCATCAACAAAGTCATCCAAATGAAAATTCATATCCGAAGATTGATGGACCGGTAGTTTATCCTCTTGTTCAACTTTTTTGCCTTTTTCTTTCACGTCATCAGTGGTTTCATGAATAACTGCAAAACGCCTTTTTTTTAAATGGAAGATTGTGTAGAGTTGTTGGTGCGCTTAAACCTAATAGGGCTTTCATCATCAGATTCCTATTTCAATATTGGTAAAAAGGACAAGAAAGTTAGACAAACATGGTACGACATTCCTCTTATTAAAGACGGTACAAAATAAATAACTATAAAAGTAATAAGCATATGCCTCCCTACCGAATTTTTGGAGTTTTGAACATGATCGTCAACAATTTTCTTATTTGGTAAGGGTAAAACGTCATCATCATCTGAAGAAACATAATAAACAACATTTTTGTTTACAACATCATCATGTTTCTTTGTAGCTATTTTGCTATTTTTGTTGATGGTCAAATCCTGTATGTATAGATTAGAAAGCAATGTTACAGAAAACCACAATATGTTGTAACGAATTTTGTAACCTTATGACCACCTACCAAATCATCATCAGATATCTCAGTAACGTTTATATCTTTTCCGGTCAGATCCAAGGAATTCAATGGTTTACTGTCTTCTTTTTCTTTGGTTACCTACATTAAAACAAAATTATTTAGAAACTAAAACTAACTTATAAATCAAATTAAATTCATAATGGAATTCAAAAGTACAAATGAATTTAGTGAGTTGTTGGAGCTTATAAATAAAATAACAGATAAAACGCACCTTGGGTGATTTGATGTTCTTCATAATGTTATAACTATAATCTTTGCTTATGATGAAAAAAACTTTCAAACCTGCAAACACAAATAATGAAGATATACTAGGATTGTTTTAATAGAAAATAAAGTACAACATATATTAGGTAATACAATATATTTTACTTGTATGTTAGGGTGGTTAATTTTTAAGGTGATTCTACCAAATATTTTTTATATATACAATATATTATACAAACTAAATATATTTAAGAAAATCTTTATCTTAAAATTGAAAGTAAAAGATTTTGCAAAATATGACACTATTAGGAAAAAAAATATAACGTTATGAAACGTATTAAACTCGTTTTTGTTGATTTAAGTTGTTAGGATTTGGAAAATCCAGTAGTTAAAGTGTCGGTCACCTCAAGTATATGTAATCGTTAGAAAGCTCGTAGTCATAGTTATTTATTGTTAAGTAGCATTTAGTTAAGTAACACCGTGTAGGACGGACGGGTCTTTACCCACTGTATATGCCTGATCCACAGCCCGTCAGGTGGTGTTTTATGTAAGTACTATAAATACTATCTACCTCCCAAGGTAGAGAGTTGGAGCTCATAATAAGATTTTTCTTTCTCTCACTAAAGTTCCCAAACCTCTAACTTTCTCTCTCTAAGACTCATATTGTGTACGCCTACTTTGGTTATGGTTTGATGTGTATGTGAAATCCAATATGTTAGAAATGGTATCAAGAGCCATGGTTAGATCATCTCTTACATAGCTTTGGATTTCTAGTGGTTTTTAGGTGGTTTTTAAGTTTGAGAAAGTTTAGTGGTTTTTGCATCATTTGGTTGATTTCTTGTGTTAAAGTTTGGATTTTGATTGTACTTTTGTGTTTAGGATCATCATAAGTGTTTAGGTTTTGATTTGGAAGGCTTGAATCATCGTGGTTGGGTTGTTTTTGGATTGAAAAGTGGTGTTTTTGAAGTTTTCATGCTAGCGACTTGAGTCACGGTATTCTTTTCTTGGTAGCGACTTGCTTTGTAAGTCTGTAGCGAGTTGTAGTGTATTGTTGTAGCGACTTGGTGCCCAGCGACTTGCCTTTAAAGACAAGCCGACAAAAAGTACTGTTTGTGGATTCTCCACTACGGGTAGCGACTTGGTAAGGTAGCGACTTGCTTTCAATTTTGATAGCGACTTGTTCTTAAGTTTCTTAGCGACTTGGTGTTAGCAATTTGGTCCAGTAGCGAGTTGCTATTTAGCGACTTGATCACTTAGCGACTTGGTGCATAGCGAGTTGCTGTCAAAATTCATAGCGATTTGGAACTTAGCGACTTGTCTTAGCAACTTGGTTTTTAGCGACTTGATTCAAGAAATCTCAGCGACTTGGTTAACTTCTGTTTGTAATACGGTTTTCTCTTGATTTAGTAAAATCCCATGAAAGAATCTATTTCCTGGTTTAATCATAGAGTTATAAAATCCCGTGTAATCTTTAAACATGTCTACCAACGTACCTACAATCATCTCCACTGTTGCCGAGGATGTTCAAGCAGCTGGTTCAGATACCCGTCCACCCATGCTTGACAGAACTGACTACGACTCTTGGGCTCAACGAATCAGACTGTACTGTCTTGGAAAGGAAAATGGGGTCGACATTCTCAAATCGATTGATGAAGGACCTTATCAGATTGAGACTACAAGAGACTTAATTGATACAGCTGCAGATGGAACAATGATCTATGGAATAGACAGACCAAAGACATATGATGAGCTCGATGATAAGGAGAAAAAGAGATTCGATGCTAATATCAGGGCTTCTAACATCGTACTTCAAGGTCTTCCAAAAGATATCTACAAGCTGATCAATCACAACACCGAAGCCAAGGTAATGTGGGATAATGTCAAGATGCTTCTCTCAGGTTCTGAATTAACTATGGAAGACAAAGAATCACAACTTTATTATGAATTTGAACACTTCAAGATGAAACCAGATGAGAGTGTCTATGAGTATTACGTGAGATTCCACAAGCTTGTTAATGATATGAGGAACATCAGAATGACTATGCCAAACATTCAGCTGAACTCAAAGTTTGTGAACAACATGAATCCCGAATGGCACAAGTTTGTCACCTCTGTGAAGCTAACCAAAGGATTCAAGAATACAAACTATGAGCAACTCTATGCCTTCCTTCTTCAGAATGAGAGACATGCTATGTTTGAAAAAAGGATTCTAAATCAGTTCAAAACCAACTAGGGAGAGATAAGCTCATCAAATGATTCAACTGCCTTCTACTCAAACATTGGAATTACCACCAAAGAATCTCAAGTTATACCCATGGGTAATGGTAATCACAAACTCATTCCTGATCCAATGTTCAAACAAGCTGATGCTGATGCACACGTGGGAAACTTCATTAATCAACTGGCTCTCATGATCAGTCAAAACATGAACTCTCTCCCACACACCAACAACAACCTCAGAACAACATCTAATCCACACAATCAGGCAACTGTCAGAGATGGAAAGGTTATGGTGCAGCAAGTTCAAGAAAGGCAGTACGAACAAGGAAGAGGTGGAGCTGGTAGAGGTTATGCTGCAAATCAGAATATGGGAAGAAATGGAAACCAGGGTCAAGCAAAGCTAATAAAATGTTACAACTGTGGAGGTGAGGGACACATTTCAAGGAACTTCACATCGCCAAAACGCCCTCATAATGCCGAGTACTTCAGGGATAAGATGTTGCTTATGCAAGCTCAGGATAATTGTGCAGCCTTGGATGAAGAGGAGTTGTTGTTCTTGGCTGAGGGAAATGCTAAGACATATGATGCAGATGTGGATGAGCAACCAATTCAGGAGATAGGCCATAATCATCAGAATGCCTTTCAAGTAGCTGATTGTGATGCATACGAATCTGATGTTGATGACGAACCTACTGCACAAACCATTTTCATGGATAGCATTTCTCCAATGGTCTCTCCTAAAGTCTCTTCATCGCCACAAGCTGGTCCATCCAAAGACAAAATCATTTCTGAGGTATTAAAATTATACGATGAAGTTGATGAGCAAAAGATACATAACGAAGTACAATCAACTGTAATTATTGAGTCAGATATTGAAAATATAGGTAATATCAATGTTGTCCCATATGATCAATATGTGAAACAAAGTGAAAGTGAGATTGTACCAAGTGATGTATCTTACGCAGTCAATGATGACTATGCTTTTGACGAATACACTGCACGTGCCCCTGATGGTTCTGTTATTTATGAACTTAATGCTTATAAAGAACGTGTTGCTATTTATGAACAACGTGCTAAGTTTGAATTAACCACCCGTGAGCAGGAAATGGATGACCAAATGCGTATAACTATTAGAAAAAGTAGGTTTAGAGAAGAAGTATTAAACAAGAGTTAAACTCCTTACAAGAAAAGCTTTCTAAAACTGCTAAGCAAAAACAAGAACTTCAAGAAAATGTTAAAATGCTTAAGCAAGAATTCAGTGCTAAGGAATCAAAACTTTTGAATGATTTTTCTAATCTAAAAACCTTGAAAAACAAGCTTGAAAATAAGTTGTACGTACAAGGAAATACCATTCAGACTGCTCACTTAATCACTAAGCACAGAGTTTTGAGTGATAAACATAGTACTCCCCTTGTTGAGGAACCAAATCCAGAGGTTGTTAAAAAGGCTAGAGCTGCCCATAAGGTAATTTATGATGGCAATGAGATTCTTAAACCTAGACAGAAACCTAGTTGCGTTGAGTGCACTGAGGAAGAAAGAAAATTAGATGATGCATCTAGAGAGAAAATGAATAAGAAGCTAGAAGATCCTGAATGTAAAAAGAATAACATAATGATCAAACCCCATGATTACAAGAAGGAAAAATGGATCTCCCTAAACAAATTTAAGCCTCAAACGTTGTTAACACCTGAACAAGCTTTTTGGAAAAGGGACTTAGATAAGCAAAAAGCTGAAAATCTTGTTGAAACAAACCCTCCGCTTAGGAAAATGCCTGCAGCGACTGTGTATCCTCCAAATACACCAATGCATTTAGTTCCTAGAACTATTGCCATTAAAAGCAAGACCTTAATCAGTCAATATGTTATCTTTCAACTATTTGTCGATTTTGAGAAAACGTGTAAGAAAAGGATCACACCCACTGGGATAACTGAAGGGGAAAGGGGTTTTGAACAAACAAAAGAATGCTATTTAACTGAGGTCATGCCTTTCTTTAAGCAACTAAAAGGTCATTTTGAGAGTCTTAAAAAGGGGATAGATTCATATATTAAAGGAATGGAAAAAGAATTTTATACAATGATAGTTGAGGTTAGTGACTATGAGTGAGCATTAAAATATAATGAGATTAAGAGAAAAAACTTGTATACCTTGAATGAGAATCTTATTTATGAATGTATTGCTCAAGATGTGTTTTACACTACTACGAATTGCTCCATTAATGCTTATCAATTTCATGAACTATCTGTTGCTTTAAAAGTCTCCCATGATCGTGTCATTGAGCTTGAAATCAAAAACTCTAAACTAAGTGAGAAAATTGAACAGGATGATCACGATACTTTGGTAAAACATCTTTCTAAACTAGAAGTTGAACATTTTTATTTACAACTTAAATATCAACATCTCAAAGAAAATGTTAAAACCTCAAATATCAAGATATCCACGGATGTCCCAGAGTTTGATGCAGTTTTTGAAATAAACAAACGTGATGAACAGATTCAAGCTCACTGTAACACGATCAGAAAGTTGAAAGCCTAAATTTCTCAGTTAAAGGGTGAAAAGAACAATGTGACTGGCTCCCAAATGCATCCTCCTTTAGATTCTAGGAATTCTCAAAATTTTCATCTTCACAACTTGGTCAATGCTTTACAAAAGGAAAATGAGAGTTTTCTAGAAGAAAATGAAAAGGTTAAACGTCATTTCAATGAGTTATTTGAGTCAATAAAAGTCACTCGTAACAAAAATAACGAAAAAATAACTTCGTTGCAAAAGGAAATTGAGAATCTGAAGAGTCAGGTAAAAGGGTGTTGGATCGATACACTTTAATCAAACTAACTTAACTAGCTTGTTAAGGATTAATAACCTCGGATAAATCCTAAGTTATTAACAAAGAAATACTGAGCAATCTTTATTAAGTACGCGGAATTTACTTAACAAAGCTAAGAAGAATAACTTTTATTATAAACTCTAAATCTGCTTATTATGCAGATACTCTAAACAACTCTAAGATTATCGAACTTCTCTCTAAAACACTAAATAACTTGTGAATTCGTAAACTCTAAAATCGTAAACTTGTAAAACTCTAATGCCAATCTAGGAGTCCTTTTATAGGCTCAAGGATATCCTAGTCGGTTTACAATTTGTATTCTTGTACGACAAGTAATCTAAACATAGAATACAATACTTTCCATAAACGAATATAACAGTTCTTTGTTCTTGCAGTACTTTGACTTCATAGTGCAGTACTTTGACTTTGTCTTTAGCAATACTTTGACTCTTTCCAGTACTTTGCAGCTTACAGTACTTTCATATCTTCAGTACTTTCATATCTTCAGCACTTTCATATCCCAACAATCCTCCCCTAACTTGAATTCTACTTGCTTGACTTCAAGTTTCCTTTTGTGAATATATCTTTTACAACTTCATTTTTAAGGACAGATTGTTTCTTAGTATTTGGATTGTATCTCTTTAATTTCTGTGCTTGTCAAAGTATCTCTTAGAATTATTCTTTTACAGCAGCATCCAGCAAGCTTCATTTTTTCAGCAACACAACAACATATGACAATTTTGTACATTAATTCAGTTTAAGTTGCATACTATTCTCATCACTTCCAAGTGTTTTAACTCATGTGAGAGGTGAATCATTGAAAACTTAATGGATTTAGATCTCTTTACCAAAGCCATTATCTCTGGAGTAGCCAAATGTTTTGGTGTGTAAGACCATGGTACATTGATAACCATATGATTTTTAGCAAACCACCAGCTATCAACAGATTTGATTTGTCTTTACCAAAAGCTGTACCCTTCTGGACTAGTTAGTTCTTCTATCTAATGATGAACTAATTACCATATAATGGTTTTTCCACAGCCTTTACCACAAGCCATTTTCTTGTGGGCTAGCCAACTCTTTACATTACTGATATGGTGAGTTGATTACCATCCAACTTATTAGCAAGTTGTCAACTAAAAACGGATTTGATATATCTTTACCAGAGCCATTTGCTCATGGATTAGTCAATCCTTTTGTAACCATGGTGGATTGATAACCTATTGATGTTATCATCACAAAAACCATTTATTCAACCATTATTTCAAAATATTTATTACTTAGCAAAAGGTTTCATTTAAAATTCTTTTAACTGGTTTATTTCTGCAAACAATACTTTGATGAAAGTACTGTCTGATCAGCAGTACTTTGAATAAAAGTACTGATATATCAAAAAGTATTTATTCAAATAAAATCCATACCAGTTATTGATCATTCTCAGCAATAGTAGTCCAATTGATAAACAAGTTGATAACCATGCAAGCAGTTTCATTATCCTCTTCTACTTCCATTCCATGTTCTAACATTCTTCTCATGAGCTCAACTGTGAGAGGATATCTTCTTTCTGCAAACATATGTATCATTGTTCCATTTTCCAGCTCTAAAACATGAACTCCAGACTCTTCAAAGAATCTCCAGCAAACAATTTCCCAGCTTTCTTGATTCTTCCAAATATCATCAGTGCTCTCCTCTTCAGTTTCCCATACAGTTATGAGATCACCATGTAAAACTAAACCAATCCCTTCCAATGGATTATTTTCAAAGTAAGCCTTCACCACATGAAATAAATAGAATAGGTCTACTCTATCTATAATGTGCAGTAAGTCCCATAGCCTTTTGAAAACTTTGAAGCTTTCATCTTCTTTATGAAAAATCATGTAATCTCCATCCTTGGATTTCACAACTTCAAAAACACTAATCTTTGATCTGTTCATCTTCATGTCATTATATTCTTTTGAATAATCAAAATCTACTACTCTGAGATAATTCCTTAATTCATCACTAGTCTCAGATCTTAATTCAACTTTTTCTTTCTTTGAGAACTGAACATCTGTAACTTCAGTTTTCCTTTTTCTTTTCAAGCTCTTCTTTCTTTCAGCTTCAGTCCAGGTAGCTTCTTCTCTAAAATCTTTAATGCCTGCAACATCCTTCTTATAATCCTCCCTAGCAGCATCATATAATCTTTTCATCTCAAAATAATTAAACTTCTGCAATCCTTTATACCCTTGACTTTTCAGATAAGCCATCATAGCATTTCTGTCTTTAGCTTTATTAAGTCTTCTTGGCATAAATCTAACAGGAACAGGTGACTGTAATGTTTCAGCAGCTTCTGCATTCAATTCCTCATGCAACTTCTTAGCTGCTTCTCTATTCTGAGCTTCTTCAGCTTCCTGAGCTTTTCTATCTTTAGCATTTAACTCTTCTTGAAGCTTTCTAGCTGCAACTTCATTCCAAGCAACTTCAATTGCTCTTATTTCTGCTAAAGTTAACTTTTTCTTCTTAGTTTCCACCAGAACACCCTTTCCTTTATCCTTAGGATCAATTTCAGGTTGAGAAGTTCTTTGTTGTTCTTCTTCTTGAACATCTCGAATAGTAACTCCTCCTCTTGGTTGTGATAAATCTCCAAGAATTGTAGCAATGAACTCATCATCACTTGCAGAATGAATAGGTTTGAGAATAACTTCCTCCTCTGGAAAAACTATTGTAGAAGGTCCAGCTTCCTCTTCAAAATTTAACACTCTTGGAGTAATTACTTCTTGTCTGAAAGTATCCTGAAAACCAGTACTTTGTTGTTCAGTACCTTGAACATCAGCAGTACTTTGAACTTGAACTTGCTCATCAGTATCTTGAATGATCTTTTCTTCAGACTTTTTAGAACTTTCAGGTTCATTTTCTTTAACCATATCTTCTTTCAAGTTCTGTTCTTCTAAATTCTTCCCCAAGTTGACAGAAGATGGTTTATGAACCTTTTGATGTTGACTTGTCTTGGACTGCCTTTGTGCTTTCTTCTTTGATTTGACCCAAATACGAAATTCTGTAATCAAAGGCCAGACAAAAGTTTTTAGCCTTCTAAATTTGATCGTCAATTTCTTTATCTGCTTAGCTTGAACCTTAGTAGTCTTTTGCAACTTAACTATCTCCCTTGTCAAAGCATAATTATCCAAAGATAAACCTTCACGAGGTATAGAATGAGGATCTTCACTCTGAATATGTGAATGTTCCTCTGATTGAGAAACAGAAACAGAACGTGGTGGGGATGAAGAAGGTGATCTTACAACGTCTTCTTGAACCTCAGGGCTTGGAGAAACAGTACCCTGTGGAGATACAGTACCTTCATGCGAAGCAGTACTTGCAGATGCAGTACCTTCAGATGCAGTACCTGCAGTTGCAGTTCCTTCAGATGCAGTCCTTTCAATTTTTGCATCATCTTCATCATCTGCTCTAACAGCCTGAACAACTTCCATCATAGAAGTACTTAATGGTGTATCCGGACCTCTAAATAAATCACTTCTTCTAGCCATCAAAGTAAAAATCTTGGATTGTTGAACAATAACAGGCAATAAGTCTGTAGGTTTTGGCACATCAGCAAGTTGCTTATTTAAGAAAACCTGTATAAACCGTGGGTACATTAGCCAAGTAGATCCATGTGAGATATGTGAAAGCATCCCATCCAGTATTAGCCTTGAAAAGTTAAAAACGCGATCCGTAGCTAACCCAACCATAGCAGATGCTATATTGGACCCGAACTGCTCTCAAGAAGTACTCTTAGCACTTATGCAATGTAGCAACTCATGAACCAAAAATTTCCATTGAGGACAAAACAACTGTTTTCTGAATGTTTATTCTGTTAAAGAACCTTCATAACCTTGAATCCAAGGCTCAATAATAGCACCATCATTATCATTAAACAGCAAATCCTCTCTAATAGATGCTTCGGTAATCTTCACAGTTCTTCCAACAACTGTAGCCCTAATATAGAATTCTTCATTCTCCATGTTTTCTCTTGCAGTAGCCCAAAATTCTTGAATCCAAGGCTCAATAATATCCGACTCCACTAAAAGAGCATAACTGATTGGCGACCCAGTTAAATAATCAATAATATCATGAAAGGCCTCATTTTCTTCAGTCTTGTCTAAATTGGCTACCATATTGTGCTTTGAAACAGTAGGTCGATTCGCCATGAGTGATTATGTAAGCACAATAAGAATTGAAATCGAATAAGAATGAGAGAAATAGAATATAAGAGGGAAAATCGGAAAGTAGTTATTTATAGGAGAGATTTGAAAAAAAAATCACTGCCCAAAATAAAACAACCGTTATCATTAATTACCCCTCAATATAACCGTTGGAACAGTACTTTTAATACGACAAACAGTACTTTCCACGTATGCAGTACTTTCCCAAAGCAGTACTTTCCAAGCAGTACTTTCAGGAAAAACAATACTTTTCCAAATTCCTCTTTAGAAACTAAGTATACACAATTATCCTCCCCTCAAGCAATACACAAGACTATACTAACACCTTATAGTCCTCTGATTGGTGCTGAAAACAGTCAAGCTATATCACACAAGCTAGCCACTTGTGAATGGCTAACCGTAATAAACTTAAAACTGCTCAGAAACCAATACAATGAAGATCAGGAGAATATAATGAATTCCCGGGTCGTTAAGTCCCACGGAGACTCAATGGTGTGTAAACACTTGATCAGATGATAGAATGATCACTAAGGATAGTGATCAATAAATATTTGGATTGGAAATTACACTACTGATTGATTGGAATGTATTTGGACACAGAATTGGAAAGCACAACAATCAGATAAGACAAACCTAAACACGTACGTTTAAAAATTACGTAAACGTACAAAATAAAAAGTGAAATCTAAGAAATAAAAGACCTAAAAATATGAAAATGACATTTTTGAAATCTTAAAAATAAAAGAAAATTATTAGAAAAGGAAAATTATTTTTATAACTATTTATTTAATTATTATTAATTAAAAATTATTTTAACTATTTAAAAATAACCTAAAATAGAAGAAAATACAAAATAAGGTTAGAAAAATAAAATTATGATTGAGAAAAATCTAAAATATTATAAAACTAATTTTAAAACTAAAAAGATATTTTTTATGCTTTTTAATTATTTATTACTAAGTATTTAATACTTTTAACTATTTAAAATTATAATAAATACTAAATAGATTAGGAAAATTATGAAACTTTTTCTAAAAATAACTTAAGGTGACAGAAAACTAAGAAAAATATAAAAACAAGATTTGCTTATTAATAAGATGAAAAGAAAAATCAAAAAGCTAAAAACTATTAAATAAACGCTATCACTATTTTTAAATTGATGTTTTTCTGGTTTTTCTTTTTGAAAACTACTTAACTACTTAAAATAAGAAACTTTAATAAACACAAAAAATTTTACAACTAAAAAATAAGCTGTTTGATAAGCTTATAAGCTAACAGTTGGGATTATGAGCTTATTATGGTGAATTAAGCTCAAACAAGCTCACAAGCTGAAACAAAAGCTACAATAAGATGCAAATAAGCTAGGTGAACTGAAATGAAGCTAAAAGACACAGACAAGCATACTGAAAAGCCAAAAATAAGTAAATAAGCACTTGGATAAAACTGAGAAATGGACAGAAATGGGACAAGGTTGAGGCTTATTGCAGCCCTACCAAACAAGCTAAAAAGTGGAAAACTAAGCCTGAGACCTCAAGATGGATAGGTTGGCTTTCCAAAGGACCAAGGATCACAAGCTGAGGCCAACTAATAAGCTATTTGTGAGCTTGTGAAAGTGCTGGTAAAACTGTGATCAAAGACTCAGTATACACTGAGTGAAATGGGACAAATAAAAAACTACTAGCAGCCCTATTAAATAAGCTAAAAAGCTGAGAATAAGCACTTGAATGGAAAGACAGCTAGGTGACCTTTCCAAAAAAACAAGATTCAAAGTCTAAGTCTCACTAATAAGCTCTGTGTGAGCTTATTAAAATGAGCAGATCACACAAACTCCCTTGGCACAGGGCACTTTTTCAAAACAAGTAGTCAAAATAAGCTAGATAAAAAGCACTAAATAAGCTGATTAAAAGTGAATGAGTATTTTTCTAATTAAGTTTAGCAACTAAACTTTAACACCCCAAAATATTTTAAGCTAAAACTCAATATTAAACACACAGTGAAATTCTAAAGTTTATTCAAAAATGACCAAATGGAAATTTGACTTTTTATAAAAACCAAAAGAAGTTGACTAATATGAACTTTGATTTGATCATGTGGACTGAATAAGTTGCATTAAGGTGTGTTAAGACTTATTTGCGCAATCTTATCAACTTATAAGCAAGGAAACAAGATCATGAATCATGAAATTTCAACAGTTAATGAACAAGGTTTGATCAAATGCAATTTTGACTTTTCAAGAACAAAGACTGGTTTTCTTGGTTGAACTGAGATATATTAGACTAAGTGTGACAGGAAACAAACACAAACAACAACTCAAACAACCTATATCACAGTTGAACAAGATAAACCAAACAAACCTTTATAAG
Organism: Chrysanthemum seticuspe; assembly: GCA_019973895.1. NCBI lineage: Eukaryota > Viridiplantae > Streptophyta > Magnoliopsida > Asterales > Asteraceae > Chrysanthemum > Chrysanthemum seticuspe. Next base: position 174,893,740 of record BPTQ01000007.1, read on the forward strand.
CCTGATTTGGTAATTTTCAAAGCAAAACTCAACTTAAAACTATGGAACTGATTTCAGACCTTATAATATCATTTATTAGGACCAATGAAGCATTAAACAACAACCATAACAACATTAAACTAAGAAATGACCATAATGCACTTTTAACTGTCAAGATGAGATTTTTACTAAATACAAATTTAAGAGAACAACCAACTGATTTTAATGGTTAATTATACTTAATTGTAACTAATAAACATAAACAAACAGAAATTACAGCTACTAAATGATTAAAACAGTGAAATGCAAAAATGAACAAAAAGGCTTACAAAATGGATTTGGCTGAAAACCAAGAACAAGGACCAAATATCACCCCTATTAGCTTACCACTAAGCTACTAACCCAAGGCCATCCAAAATTCACCTTGCTCCAGCTGTGAACACCATTACTTATGATTTTTTGATTTTTCAACTAATTATTTGATATTTTTGGTGATTTTTCCTTTTTGATTCTAAACTGAATTTTAATGTATCTAATAGCTTTTAGAAGCTATCTAGGAGCTTATGTGTGCTATTTCAGTCCAAAACAACAACTAAAAACAACATTCGAATCATATGAGATTTTTGAAATTTGAAAATACACAAACTGAAATTGGAACTTGAATACTGAATTTTATTACTGAAAAGGATTGAAAGTACACTAAGAATACTTAAGAAAGTATTTGAAAGCTAAGAAATATACTGGAAACTTGAAATTAACTAAAACGACATAGAAACTTAAAATTTACACTAGATAGATTGATACAATGCTTCTCTGCTCCTCTTTATAGACTTTTGAGACTCTTTGATGACCTCTGAATCAATCCCACTTCATCTTGACCATTGAAATCATCCAACTCATCATATCCGTCCATTTGGATTTTTTTGGCGCCAATTTTTTCTTGAGCAGGTTTTTGATATTAATGGGTTTTGGAAGATGTGGAGGTGGAGGGGGACAAGGTAAGGTGGGGGTGAGGTGAGACAAGTGGTAAGTTTGAAAAAGATGGAAAACCAGCCCTGGTTTTTGTAATTCAGTGTTTTGTGAGAGGAGAGTGAACAGTGCCTGGTTTTTAGGCGCGCTTTGACTATTTTTGACCGAAGAGTATTAATAACGGGGGTCAGGGGTTCAAGTGGTTCATGGGTCAAGTCCAAGGGGGTTCAAGTGGTTGGGCTAAGGATTGGATTTGGGCTTTGATATTAAAAAGAGGGTCCGGTTTGGTATATGTTAACACAAGGACTAGTTTTGCAAATTTACCAAACTTGAAGGACTGAACTTGACACTTTTCCAAACTTATCACAAGGACCAAACTTGACAAACTTTGATAGTACAAGGATAAAATTTGATCATTTTCCATTTTAAAATATCCAAGGACTAATTTTGACATTTTTCAAAGTTTAGGGACCTTTTCTGCCATTTGACCAAAGAATCATTCAAGGACCATTTTTAACAACTTAGAATATTTTAGGGACCTTGAATGATAAAATTCCACATTTTTGAATTCCATGGACTAGATTTGACAACTTTTGAAACTTGAGGGACTAAAACTGCCAATTTTGCAAACTTGAATCATTTTTCATCTGATTTTGATATTTTTGCATTTAAAACACATAAAACACTGATTTGTGATATTTTCATCATTTTGATGCATTTTTGAGTGTTTTCAGATGATTTTGCAGTTTAGATTGTACAAAAATGATGAGTATTTAGACACTCATCATCCTCCCCTCAAATGTAGCTTAGTAGTTAATCATGCCAATACTCACCACCAAGTGATTGAATCTTGAAACATCAAAACCTTTGGTGAGTAAATCAGCTACATTGTCATCTGTGTGAACCTTAACAACATTAATGAGCCTGTGCTCATTGCAATCTCTGATAAAGTGATGCCTAATCTGAATATGCTTTGTCTTGGAATGATACACAGGATTCTTCACAATACAAATAGTACTCTCATTATCAATATTTATAGGAGTATTTTTTAAATTGAACCCATAGTCCAAAAGTTGATTCTGCATCCATAAAACTTGCCCACAACAGCTTGCAGCAGCTACATATTCAGCTTCAGTGGATGATGTTGCTGCAATTGTCTGCTTCTTGCATTGCCAGGAGACTAACCTTCTACCAAGATATTGGCATCCACCAGTTGTTGATCTTCTATCATAATTATCACCTGCATAATCACTATCCGAAAAAGCTTCTAAGTGAAAAGGTGACTCTTTTGGATACCACAACCCCAACTTAGGTTGTTGCTTCAAATAACAGAAGATTCTCTTTACTGCATTCATGTGAGAGATCTTTGGTGAGACTTGATATCTTGCACATAAACAAACTGCAAACATGATATCAGGCCTTGATGCAGTAAGATACATAAGAGAGCCAATCATTGATCTGTATAACTTGACTTCAACAGGCTGTCCATCTTCATCTTTGCCCAATGAATTGATAGATTTAATAGGTGTAGTAACAGCCTTCATATCATCAAAATTAAACTTCTTAAGTATGTCTGTAACATACTTGTCTTGACTGATAAAAATTCCTTCCTTTGACTGCTTAACCTGAAGTCCCAAAAAGAAAGTTAACTCTCCCATTGAACTCATTTGAAATTCCTTCTGCATCAGCTGCTCAAATTCCTTAACCATGGACTGTTTGGTAGCCCCAAAGATGATATCATCAACATAGACTTGTACTAACATGATATCCTTCTTGTCTCTCTTGATAAACAAAGTCTTGTCTATAGCTCCCCTCCTGTATCCATGTTGCAATAAGAAAGTAGAAAGCCTCTCATACCAAGCTCTAGGTGCCTGATGAAGGCCATAAAGAGCCTTAACCACCTTGTAGACTTTGTTTGGGTGTTTAGGATCTTCAAAACCTGGAGGTTGTTTCATATACACCTCTTCTGTAATAGTGCCATAGAGAAAGGCACTATTGACATCCAATTAGTAAACCTGAAAACCCATGTATGAAGCAAAACCAAGAAATATTCTAATAGCCTCAATTCTTGCGACAGGAGCAAAAACTTCATCATAATCTACACCTTCTTCTTGTCTGTAGCCTTGAGCTACTAACCTTGCCTTGTTTTTGATAACATTGCCTCTTTCATCTCTTTTCACTCTGAAAACCCATCTGGTTCCAATAACTCTCTTCCCATCTGGAAGATCACATAAAACCCAAACTTCTTGAAGTTTAAATTGAAGAAGTTCTTCCTGTATAGCTTCAACCCAGCTTTCTTTAGTCAAGGCTTGAGCAATGTTCTTGGGTTCCTCTTGAGAGATAAAACAAGTAAATAGGCAGGTTTGATGGTCCTTATGATTCAGCCTGTTTTGTTTGTAGACAAAGCTAAGTAAAGCATTATGAGGTTTTGTGAAACTCTTAGCTTTGTGTCTTGTCATAACTCTAGAAGTAGATGGACCAATGATTTGATCAGTTGGATGATTTTTATGAATCCGTAAGATTGGAGACTGTGGAACTCCATATGCATCATCTAAGTTAGTATAATCAGCACCTTCATTAGAATCTGAGAAAATACCTTCATCTTCAAGCTCATCATCAGTTTCTTCTAATCCAGGCATGGTAGGATCATCCAAATCATCTAAAGTACTGTTAACAGGTGCAGCAGTACTTTGGTCGAAAGTACTGTCCAAAGTACTGTGAGAGTACTCTGCAGTCTTGTTCTTCTTCTTTGCCTCTTCATAAACTCTCCTTTGTTCATCAGTGTAAGAATGTGCTAATACATCTTGAAGAAGCATTTGATTAAGTTCCTCTTGAATAGATTGATCCTCAGCAGATAATGAGGATTGTGGTGCAACAGTACTTTGTTGTGAAGAATCAGTACTTTGCTTGGGAACTTCAGTACTTTGTTTTGGACTTACATGATCTTCATTATGAACAACCTCAGGTCTAATATTGACTCCATGAACAACATATTGTAAATATTCTCCATTGTGCACAGGTTGATTTTCTTCTCTAACAGGTACATAATTCATTGAAGGAGTTAAAACCTCAAGATCAAACATCCAGTCAGGACCTTTACCTTTTTCATTGTCTTGATCTTCTAAAAACTCAACATGAAGAAAATCTTGAATCTTCTTAGTAACTCTGTTGTAGACTCTAAAGCCTTTACTGTTAGTGCAATAACCCAATAAATATCCTTCTTCAGACTTGCCATCAAACTTCCCCAGATTATCAATGGTGTTTAAAATAGTGAGAGGGCATCCAAAAGGCTTCATAAAACGAATGTTGGGTTTATTGCCCATCATCAATTCATAGGGTGTCTTCATATGTGGTTTGGTGACAGAGACTCTGTTAAGTACATAGCACGCAGTACTTACAGCTTCTGCCCAGAATTGAATAGGTAGATGGGAATCTGCTTGCATAGTCCTTGCTGCTTCAATCAAAGTCCTATTCTTCCTCTCTGCAACACCATTTTGCTGTGGTGTTCTAGCAATACTAAACTCCCTCTTTATACCTTTGTTAGCACAAAATTCATCCATAAGCTTGTTCTTGAATTCAGTCCCATTATCACATCTAATACCTCTAACCTTGAGTCTCAATTGGTTTTCAAGTGCTATAATCAGTGTCTGAATAGCATCAAAAGTATCATCTTTAAAACCCAAAAAGAAAACCCAACTGAATCTACTGCAGTCATCTGTAACAACGAAACATTAATTTCTCTTGTTTAAACTTGCCACAGAGACAGGTCCAAACAAATCCATATGTAACAGCTCCAATGGTTCTCTAATAGGTCTTTCCTCAAGCTTCTTGCAGGAAGCTTGGTGTTGTTGACCCTTCTTGCATGCCAAGAATGATTGATCATTCTTGTAAGTCTTTGAAGGTAAACCTCTAACTGGATTTCCTTTGACCAGTTTGTTGATATTCTTGAAATTAACATGGCCCAATCTTCTATGCCATTGATGTGCCTCTTCAGATGTTGCTTTAGCCACCAAACATGTGGCTCTTCCATAAGAATGTAGATTCTTCATGTCTAAACTATACACATCATTTGTCCTTGGTACTCTAAGGACTACTAATTCATCATCAACAGGCTTAAAATCAGAGGAAAGGATGAGACATTCTGTGTCAGTGAATAACACAGGATGCTTTTTATCACAAATTTGAGAGACTGATAACAAGTTAAACTTAAGCTCCTTCACATATCTAACATTCTCAAAGTCAATAAGCCCTGCCTTGATAGTTCCTTTTCCAATAATCTTCCCTCCATTGGGATCATTCCCAAATGCAACTCTTCCTCCACTAATATTTCTAAAATCAGACAGAATCTCTTTGTCTCCTGTCATACTTCCAGAGCAACCACTATCCACAATTAGATGATCTTTAAGCTCCTCTTCTGGGTTGCCCTGCACACAAAGAAAATAGTTAGTGATTTTTAGGAACCCAAGCCATTACTGACTTGTGTTCCCCTTGTGGAGTTACAAACTCAAATTCTTTGAGTATGTAATTCCCACTATCTTTCAAATGATGATCCAAAATTATCTTTTGACCTTTAGCATGTGGATTTTCAAAACTTTCTGGTTTTTCAACATAAATCTCTTTTACAAGATTATTAGCTTTTTCTTGTCACAAAAACATCAGATTCACTTTTTGTTGAAAGTACTGTTTGTCCCTCAGCAGTACCTTCCCTCTTAACCCATTCTGGTTTAACACGTGGCTCCTGTGATCTAGATCCCCTATGTGAATTGTAATACCTTTTAGGTTGATAGTGAGATCTCCTAGGATTCCTATTCCAAGTAGTGTGATCAGTACCTTGTTTCTGAGCAGTACTTTGAAAAGTACTGTGAGATACTGAAGGTTTTGAAAAAGGTCTTCTCTGATGTGGATATCTGTGATCTGGTGTGAAGTTTCTGTGATTAATCCTATTTGAATTATTCCAAACTGGTTTGTGCTCTCTAGGTTTGTGGTTGGCAGATCTGTTCTTTGGAAATTTGCTAAGATATTCCGAGTGTCGATCACAATCTTTGATTAAGTGATTAGGAATATAACACACAAAACACAGTTTTTGACGCATATGTCCAAAGTGATTTCTTCTATGTCTATGCCCAAAATTATTTTGCCTTCTAGGTGAATGATTAAACCTGTTTTGACCAAAATTATCCCAAAAAGGTTTAGCAGTATGGTTTTGAAAAGACTTTGTAGAAGGTACTGCTTGTGGAGCAGTACTTTGATTTGAAGGTACTGCTTGATTTTGAACATTATTTTCAACAGCATCTTTGGGTTTTTCAGATCTAGATTGAGCAACAAGCTGCTTCCTAAACTCTAGACTGTCTACTCCAAATCGAGAAACACCAGGCCTTATGGGTTGATGACTAATGGGATGTGGGACAGCATTATATCCCTTGTCTTTCTTATATGCAGGAGGTGGTTCACTTATTGAGCCCTCATTACTAGATGTATCTACATACTTAATGAGTTCATCATCACTAGTGGTTATGTCCTCAAAATCACCTACATCCTGATCACTAGGTTGGTTTTCTTCTATATTATCAAAGTTCATACCAAAACCTAATCCAGTTCTAATGTATGCTCTTCTTTGTTTTTCAACATAAGTAACATGGGACAAACCAGATTCATTCCAGGCAGCAAACTTTTCTAACAGATCATCTCTCTCCTTAGTTAATTTCTCAATTTCAGCAATTTTACAGTTTAGTTTCCATTCACTAAGTTTTAACTGGTAATCCTGTTGTTCATACTTTTCAGCCCAAGCCATTTCATTATTTTCATGTGTTATAATTTTAGCTTCCATTGACTCTAAAGTAATTTGATAACCTGCTACCTCAGATCTAGCCTTAACACAATTATCTCTTTCAATCACATAACTGTTAAGTAATTTTAGATAAAAATCATAACAGTTGGAACAAACCTCAGAGATAGGAGACTGAGTTGGTGAAGTAGCCACCATTGCAAGAAGAACAGGATCATCTTCACTTTCTTTGCTCCAATCAAATCCTCCAAAGCCATCATCAGATTCCAAAGCAGCATGGTCAGGTTCTTCATCAAAAGCAGTGCTCCAGTCCAATGCATCCACTGTGTCTTCAACTGCATCTTCCACTGCTACCATACAGTAAGTTACTGGTTCATCATCAAACTCTTCACTCCAGTCAACTTCTGATAACTTCTCTTGAGCAACCAAAGCCTTTGTTTCAGTAATAGGAATTTCTTTGAGCTCAAGTTTTGGCTTCTCAGATGTTCTGTTTGCTTGATACTTAGCAAACCTGCACTCCCTTGCAAAGTGACCAGTCTTTTGACAATTGAAGCATTCAATTTGGGATTTGTCAAAAGTTATTCCTTGTTTAGGTTTGAAATTAATACTTTTGCCTGTCTTTTTCATGTACTTTTTTATCCTTGCAGTGATCATAGCAACTTGCCACCTGATATCAATTTCTTCAAGTGCATCTTCTTCAATCTGTGCTAGATCTTCTTCATAAGTGACAGGTAAACTGGCTTGTTGTGCAAAGAAAGAACACACAACTTCATCTGAGTGCAAAGTGGTAGATGGTGAGGCCTGCTGAACATATGAAGGGGGGTTGTAAACAGCAGTACTTTGAGAAATAGTACTTTGAGGAGAAGCAGTACTTTTGACAGAAGTACTGCACTTCTTTTCAGATGACAGAAAAGCTATACTGTGAGACTTAGAATTTGTTTGACCACTCATCTCATGCTCATACACCTTCAATTGATGATAGAGATCATCAAAGTCCATAACATCCAAACCTTGTTGTCCTCTGATCATTGTAGCAATCACATGCCATGTAGATGGCAAACTCCTTAGAAACTTCAAATTAGCATCCTCAACTGACACTTCTGCCTTGTATAACTCCAACATGTTGAGGAGATTTTGAAACCTATCATATGCAGCATCAAGACTCTCTCTTTCACCTACTGTGAAAGTTTCAAACTGTTGCTTTAGCTAATTTCTGTGCATCTTCTTAGAGGCTTCATTCCCTCCAAATCTAGTCTTGAGAGCAGCCCAGAGCTGCTTAGCATCTTTAGCATCATGAAATTTGAGAAGATGACCATCTGGAATGGCAGATAAGAGAATGTTTAGTGCCTTTTCTTGATTCCTTAGGGTTGCTGCTGGTAAGACTGCCTTTGGTGCAATTGGTTGTCCAGGAATATTAATAGGTTCTGGAACTACTTCATTGCCATTCACAATTACATTCCATAGTGCATGGTCTGTAATGGCAATATACTGCCTCATCTTCATGCACCAGAGATCATATTCTCCCTTCTTGATTATTGGAATTCTGAGTGAGGTAATTGAGGGTGGTGGAACAGCTTCAGTCGACATCTTGAATATTGTTGAAGTAGGGTTTCTTCCTAGTCAGAGTTTCCACACAAGCTCTGATACCACTTGTTGGATCGATACACTTTAATCAAACTAACTTAACTAGCTTGTTAAGGATTAATAACCTCGGATAAATCCTAAGTTATTAACAAAGAAACACTGAGCAATCTTTATTAAGTACGCGGAATTTACTTAACAAAGCTAAGAAGAATAACTTTTATTATAAACTCTAAATCTGCTTATTATGCAGATACTCTAAACAACTCTAAGATTATCGAACTTCTCTCTAAAACACTAAATAACTTGTGAATTCGTAAACTCTAAAATCGTAAACTTGTAAAACTCTAATGCCAATCTAGGAGTCCTTTTATAGGCTCAAGGATATCCTAGTCGGTTTACAATTTGTATTCTTGTACGACAGGTAATCTAAACATAGAATACAATACTTTCCATAAACGAATATAACAGCTCTTTGTTCTTGCAGTACTTTGACTTCATAGTGCAGTACTTTGACTTTGTGTTTAGCAGTACTTTGACTCTTTGACTCTTTCCAGTACTTTGCAGCTTACAGTACTTTCATATCTTCAGTACTTTCATATCTTCAGCACTTCATATCCCAACAAAGGGAAAATGCCAATGACCAATGGGGAGAATGGTACTTTAAAGGTGCATGTCTGTAATAAATATGCTTTGTCTGTGAAATATGTTCCTCCTCATCTTAGGAATAACAAACTTGCTATTCAAACATATTTCTCATACCTTAAGGATAGTCTAGAATGTCTTCGTGAGATTGTAGAAGAGGATAAGATAGAGAAACCACTTGATAATGCAATTGGCCATGCATGCTTATATGCCAAACGATCTCAAGAACTTCTAGAATGCTTAATTACAATATGCCCTAAATCTCTAGGTGAGCAAGTCAATCCCTTGATACCTTGTTCTATGCCCAATGTTATGAATGTGAACATTAGTAGGCCCTCAAATAGTTCAGATCCCAGCACCTCCAGTGTTAAGAAAGTGAACCTCAGTGTCCCTTCAAATAGTTCACAACCCAACACATCAAAACATGAAAGGCAAAAAGTAGCAAAACCAACTGATGTTCCCGTTCCCTCTACAGGAGTAATCAGTGACATTAAAGCGAGCAGGTAAAAGTCTCATGTCAATACAAGGAATGATAGGACCTCGCAAGCTAAGAATGTGCATTGGAAGAAAGTAGAAGATCACCGTAGGGAGAATTTGAATAAAACGAATAGTGTTGATTCTAGTGTTAGCTTTAAGCGTACTGTAATTAATGCGAATTCTACTAATTTTAGCAAAACATGTAATGATGATTGCGTGATTTCTGTTACTAATCCTGAATGTGGTATGAATGATTTGTCTAATGCTATCGAATGCCCAGTTGAAATTATCAATGAAAAAATTCATGCTAAGAAGGTTAGAAGGCAAAAACGAATGAAAGTTAGAAAACAATGGAAACCCACAGGAAGAACATTTAGTAAGATAGGTTATCAATGGATACCTGTTGGCCATAATGTTAATCAGACAATGCCCACTAGAAAATGGATGCCCACTGGTAGATCTATTCCCTTAAGAAGTGAACATACTTTGAATAGGTCAAATACAGACACTAGTACTGCATCTATTCATAATGAGTCCATTTCTTCTATTTCTGATATGTATGTTTCTATTTATGATGTGGGTGTTCCAATCACTGTTACTAACCAAGTGGAACCCATTCTTGCATGGGGATCCCAATTATCCAGTTATCCATTCTTGTCTATGTTCAACTGCAGATCGTTCAAATCGTTCTGTGGTACTTGGACTCAGGCTGTTCTAAGCATATGACTGGAGACCGGTCGCGGCTCATGAACTTCGTGAGTAAATTCATCGGGACTGTTAGATTCAGGAACGACCATTTTGGAGCAATTATGGGTTATGGTGATTATGTAGTTGGCAAAAGTGTAATCTCCAAGGTATATTATGTGGAAGGTCTTGGTCATAATTTGTTCTCTGTTGGTCAATTCTGTGATTCCGATCTAGAGGTGGCCTTTAGAAAACATATTTGTTTCGTTAGAGAACTTGATGGTGTGGAATTATTAAGAGGTACTCGTGGTTCTAACCTATACACCATCTCTATCGAAGACATGATGAAGTCTTCTCCAATCTGCTTGTTGTCAAAGGCTTCTAAAACAAAGTCATGGTTATAGCATCGTCGTCTCAATCACTTGAACTTCGGAACCATTAATAACCTTTCCAAAAAGGATCTTGTCAGAGGCTTACCCAGATTAAAATATGAAAAAGATCATCTTTGTTCAGCTTTCCAATTGGGTAAAAACACGAAATATGCCCACAAACCAAAACCCACAAATTCAGTAATGGAAGTTCTTCATACCCTTCATATGGATATGCGCGGACCAATGAGAGTGCAAACGATAAATGGGAAGAAATACATTCTAGTAGTTGTTGATGACTACTCTCGATTTACTTGGGTAAAGTTTTTGAGGACAAAGGATGAAACTCCAGATGTCATCATCAAACTAATCAAACAGCTTCAGGTTCGACTCAACAATACAGTCAGAATTGTTCGAACAGACAATGGCACAGAGTTTGTCAACAAAGACTTAATTCAGTTTTATGAAAGTGTTGGAATCAATCATCAAAGAAGTGTTCCACGAACTCCTCAACAGAACGGTGTAGTTGAAAGACGAAATCTAACTCTTGTAGAAGCCGCAAGAACAATGCTTATTTATTCGAAGGTTCCAATGTTTCTATGGGCTGAAGCCATTGCCACTGCATGCTACACCCAAAATCGTTCCCTTATACACACCTCTCATGGAAAAACTCCATATGAACTTGTTCATAAACGAAAACCTGATCTCTCCTACCTTCGTGTGTTTGGTGCTTTGTGCTATCCAACGAATGACGGTCAAGATTTAGGTAAATTAAGAGCAAAGGCCGATATTGGAGTTTTTATTGGTTATGCACCAAACAAGAAGGGTTCCCGAATCTACAACAAGAGAACCCGAAATATCATGGAAACAATTCACGTTACGTTCGATGAGCTGACCGGTCAAATGGCTCCTGGACAATCCAGTTCTGGACCCGCACTTCAAAACAGTCCCATTGGTTCATCCCTTATACCAAACTCATTTCCAGCAACTCCATATGTACCTCCATCTGAAGATGATTTAAAGAAATTGTTTGATCCAATGTTTGATGAACTCTATGAACCGAATGCTGATGAAATGTCAATTCCATCAACAGAGACTGCTCCTATCCCTGTGAATGAAGTAAACCCTTCAGTCTCAATATCATTAAGTCAAGAAGCGCTTGCTGCTGATCACTCTGTCTCATCAACATATCATCAATCATCAAATGTACATCATGGAATTGTCTCTGGAATCAATGAAGAAATTAATCCCTTTGCTACTCCCGAAGATGCTCCATTTGAAAACATATTTTCTCATGAATCATCATCTGAACCATCTTCATCAGGAGATATCGACTCTGCTACTTCAGTTCCACAACAACAACCACATGAACACCTTAGAAAATGGACACAAGATCACCCATTAGACAACATCATTGGAAACCCCTCTCGCCCAGTATCCACACGGAAACAACTTGCAACCGATGCCTTATGGTGCTTCTTCAACTCCGTACTCTCTAAGGTCGAACCAAAAGACATTAAAACCGCCATGAATGAAGACTGCTGGTTCAATGCCATGCAAGAAGAAATTCATGAGTTTGATCGACTTGATGTATGGGAATTAGTACCTGCTCCATATTGTGCTATGATCATTGCTCTAAAATGGATCTTCAAAGTGAAACTTGATGAGCATGGTGATGTCTTAAAGAACAAGGCTCGATTGGTCGCAAAAGGATACCGTCAAGAGGAGGGTATTGACTTTGAAGAATCATTTGCTCCAGTTGCTCGTATTGAAGCAATCAGAATCTTCTTGGCTAATGCTGCTAGCAAGAATATGGTTGTATATCAGATGGATGTTAAAACCGCCTTTCTGAATGGAGATTTAAAAGAGGTGGTTTATGTCAGTCAGCCAGAGGGTTTTGTGAACCCAGAGCATCCTACTCATGTCTATTGTTTGAAAAAGGCTCTTTACGGTTTAAAGCAAGCTCCTAGAGAATGGTATGATACGCTATCAAAGTTTCTTCTATCCACTGGATTCAGCAAATGAGCAGTTGATCCAACATTGTTCACCGGAAGTCAGGAAAACATTTAATTCATGTTCAAATTTATGTTGACGATATTATCTTTGCCTCGACTGACCCCAATGAATGTGATCATTTTTCTAATGAAATGGGTTCCAAATTTCAAATGTCAATGATGGGACAAATGTCATTTTTCTTGGGATTACAAATTTCACAAAGTCCCAGAGGCATTTTTATAAATCAATCTAAATATGCAAATGAGATTTTAAAGAAATTTGGATTTGTATCATGTGACACCGTTGACACTCCCATGATTGAACGTACTAAGTTGGATGAGGATAACTCAGGGATCATGGTAGATCAAACGAAATATCGTAGCATGATTGGATCCCTGATGTACCTCACAGCTAGCAGACCAGACATCTTGTTCGCTGTGTGCATGTGTGCTAGATATCAGGCTAAGCCAACTAAAAAGCACCTTGAAGCGGTTAAACGGGTCTTTCGGTATCTCCAAGGAACCATAAATATGGGACTATGGTACCCGAAGGACACCGGTATGTCACTAACAGCCTATGCAGATGCTGATCATGCAGGATGTCAAGATACACGTCGAAGTACATCAGGAGGTGCTCAGTTTTTGGGTGATAAGCTTGTAAGCTGGTCTTCAAAGAAGCAAATGAGTACTTCTATTTCCTTTACAGAGGCTGAATACATAGCCATGTCATCCTGTTGTGCTCAAATCCTTTGGATGAGATCCCAATTATCTGACTATGGCTTTGAATTCAACAAAATCCCTTTATACTGTGATAATAAAAGTGCTATTGTTCTCTCATGCAACAACGTACAACACTCAAGAGCAAAGCACATTGACATCCGACATCATTTCATCAGGGAGCAAGTGGAAAACGGTGTGGTGGAACTTTATTTTGTGAAGTTAGAATACCAGTTAGCAGACATCTTCACCAAAGCTCTTCCAAGAGAACGTTTTGAGTTTACTCTTCCACGACTTGGCTTGAAAAGCCTTCAACCAGAAACACTCAAACGTCTTCAGGAGGAAGACGAGGAGTAAAGGTCTTTTCTTCAACTATATTTTGTATATATTTAAAAAAAAAATGTCCTTTTTGACATGTTTTTGCCTCGATTCGATTATATCTACGGTCTTTGTGTTGTCATTCAAAGAATGACACGGGACTTTAGATGTTGTTCGAATGTTTAAAATAATGGCTTATTGTCATTTCAGACAGTAACCCGCTTTTCAAAGAAAGAACAAAGCCATACTTTGTCTTGTTTTTTTTTTCATGCTCTGATTCTATATAACAATTACTTCATATTTATTGAAAACTAATTGCTTTGAAAAATAGCTCGGACTCTATTTTTGAAAATCATCTGGAATTAACGGTTGTCAAAAATATCTAACTCTCAATCAACAACTTATGTCATTGATTGAGGGGGAGAATGATTTTTCAATTAAATCAAAAAGTGTATTTTTCAAACAATGGTACCAGACCTTGGTTCCTTTTATGTTTTCAAAAGATAATTATGCATGTTTAATCAATGGAGTTTAAAGTATCAAAATCCAATCCTTATCAGTTAAAACGCTTTCATAATCAAGTCACAATTTTCCTTAAATGCTTTCAAAATCAAATTAAATCTACAGAGATCACAAATCTCAAATGATTTGATAATTGTGATCGGGGGAGAATTTGTGATTTAAATTGGACTTAATCTGATAAGTCGGTAAATGGTTTTATAAGGATGTACAAGTTTTCCTCCCCGCATGTGACAAACGATTTCAAATTTTCCATGCACATGTTGAGGGGGAGCATCTATTTTATATCTCAAACCATTGTAACGTGATTGAATTGTCTCTAAGTGCAGGGCCCCTCTAATATGTGCAAAACTCTTTCAAACTTCGAGGCACATATTGAGGGGGAGCAAACTTTTGAAAACCTCATCCTTCCTCAAAATGTTTTATCTACTCTAATTGATTGGGAAGTGATGATGATCATTTTAGAAAATGTTAATCAAAAGATTGGACCTTTCATTATTAATCTAACGATTTCAAAGATCTCTTGCCTCCATGTGCTAAACAAATTCTAAATATTTATGCATATGTTGAGGGGGAGCATTTCTAAAATATCAAAACAGTTAAGATACAAAATGCTTTGATTCTATATCACAAGTATCTTGATTGATTTTTCAAATGGTTTTCAATTGGTTCCAATGGCAGATGAACAATACCAAAAAGACCGACCAACTTTACTTTATGTATGGTGTTATAAGGATGGTTAGGTTATGAATTCGTTCCAACGATCCCGCCAGAGCCGGAGGGATCTTCCCAGGGATAATCCACTAGATAGTGTAGAAGTCCTTAGGTATGATGAAAAAAGGAGAAAAGTGAGATAAGGGAGAGTGCGGACTGAGACTGAGCTGGTACTGGAATAAACCCAACAAGGTTCTAGTAATGAAGTCTCGGTAAGCACTGAAGGGGTTGAAGAATGAAAAAGAATTTGATGTGAAAAGGGTGAAAAGAAATAGCCCTCCATTTATTCAACCTTAGGGCAGAAACCGGGTTCAATTCATATACTACTGGTGGTTACCAAGGTAACATCGGTATTGAAGACAAGACGTCATGGACCCAGTGACGCACTGCACTAAACTTCCCAAGCTACTCAAGTTCCTCTTAAAAGGGCTTGTTTCACTCTCATGGGGAACCGACATAATCTATCGACTTTCTCTTAGAGATTGTTGATATTGAAGAAGGAGACCCTCTCCCTAGTCTCCGGCATAGGAACCAAATATGCACAATTGAGTCTAGAGCCACGAGATCATCTTATAAATCTCATTAGGACACTTTCAATGAAGACTCTCTGTTTCACACAATGTGGAAAGAGAGATTACATCTTATGAGTCCTACGCATTATCCTTGTGGTATTGCCAGAACATCTAAGTGATATGCTTACATATTCACAATGAAGATGGAAAGCCTTCTGGAGCCAACATCAAACAAGCTCCTGGTAGGTGGCATGTGAGATCTATCCAATAGATCAACCATGTGACAACTGGACAGAAACAATGGAGTGATTCAATCTTATGAATCAATCCTGGTTCAGGTTATGGATTGACGGATACCTTTGAAAAACCAGTCGTTGTGCTTAAAAACTCTTTTCTTTAGCGCATCGACTGAGTACGTATTTCTCAAAATAAAAGGTGTTTATGATTGATAATTTATTTTCATTAAAACCTTCGTTGTATTACAAAAACAATTTCTATTTAAGAAATACACGATTGTTTTTCAAATCTCTTTTCATCAATCAGTGAATCTCATTTCGCTGGTTCACTCACTCTGTGTTGTCTTCTTTGAGACGTTCCGGTTTGAGAACAGCTAGAGCAGCTGCGAAACCCTGTCAAGGAAATTCTTCGGAATTATACCTGATCACAGGCAGTACTTGTACTGATCAACGGGGAACCGTGGGCCGTGTACTTCAATTCATCGAAAGTGATCAAAGACACTTTTGTGCGCTTTGTTGCTAACTATATCATGCAGGTACACCCCGACATTTGCAGCTGATCAGAATGAAGCGGTCAATCCATAGCCGCATGCTCACACAACACATTCATATCTAAAGAAATCATGATTAGTGCATCAATGACTCTGATATTATCACTCCATGCTTCTGCTACGTTGTTGCCAATATCATGAATCAACGAAAGCTTCCGCTACTCTGATTAAAAGAAATCATGATCCAGAATGTGAGCATGTCGGTCCAAAAGTCACACCATCACGTAATACCAACACCACAAAGGATGAGTCAGAGATTAATGTGGCTGATGATCTCAAAGCTGGCTCAAAACTCAGTATCACGTGGATCAGTCAAAGACCTCCACTTAGATTATCCAAACATGCGAAAATGAAGATTCAAAAACTACGAGCTACAGAACAAGAATCCAAGAACAATCTCAATGTGATATTTGTTTGTTTTCTATGTAATTTAATGTGTATTTGAGGTGACCTCCCTTAGGGGGAGATTGTTAGGATTTGGAAAATCCAGTAGTTAAAGTGTCGGTCACCTCAAGTATATGTAATCGTTAGAAAGCTCGTAGTCGTAGTTATTTATTGTTAAGTAACACCGTGGAGGACGGACGGGTCTTTACCCACTGTATGCCTGATCCACAGCCCGTCAGGTGGTGTTTTATGTAAGTACTATAAATACTCTCTACCTCCCAAGGTAGAGAGTTGGAGCTCATAATAAGATTTTTCTTTCTCTCACTAAAGTTCCCAAACCTCTAACTTTCTCTCTCTAAAACTCATATTGTGTACGCCTACTTTGGTTATGGTTTGATGTGTATGTAAAATCCAATATGTTACATAAGTATATTTACAAATTGGATGACTTATAGTAGGAGTAGTAGATACTAAAAATTTATGATTAAAAAATACACTTGGTGTTGATAAATGTGAGAATACGTCTTGAATCAGACATACCATTACTTTCGGTCAACAATCTTCTTCATCTTCCTGAACACACCATCATCATCAGGTAATGTTAAAATTTATTTTATTTTATTTTATTTTTAACCGATCATTGTACATGTAAACTGATTGAACTGCATGTTACTGATATGTTGATGATTACAAATGCATGTTTGATATTTTTTTTTCAATGTTTACAATATCCTGAGGCTATTTTATACTTTGATCACACTATCTCAAAAGGTTTATTTTTCAATATATGCGATTTGATTCTTTAGAATATTGTGTGACATATAACTATTGGCTGATTTGAATATTAAGAATCAAGGATATTTGTCTTGATTTTAGGGATATATAATTAAACATGTTTAGAATTGATTTGAACATATGTATTTCCTGATATTTGATATTTGTACTTTAAATACTTACATAGGATATAATTACTGTAGAAGAAAGAAAATGATGAAAACCGTTTCAGTTCCATCCCAATAGCCGATTGGGAGTAGTTGTTTAGTCTATTTGTAAAGTTATTTTCAGTTTCTTAAGTTATTCCATGTAGAATGATGATACTCATAAAATGTTTTTGTAGTATAAATTGTTGCTGATCCTTGAAGAGAAATATGTTATGTTTAATGGATATGTCTTAAAAGGATGATGATGTTACTAAGATAAGTAATTACATGGTGGTTAATGTTATGATTGTTAGTATAAAGAACATGTCTAATGCAAAGTATAATAGTTGTTACATAAGTTAGGATTGGTTTATTGCTATTTGGTTTGGTAGTTAAGCAATAACATGTTACGCATATTATTACAAAAAAAAGAAGTTAGTAAAAAGTATGTAGAGAAGGTTGGTTTGGTAGATTGTAGATTAGTTGTTAATCGTGAAAAACGCTTTACATGGTATAAGATGGTAAACTTCAATGACAATACAGATACGTACTCTAAAACGACTAAATGGTTGTAGGTGGGTCAAACACTTCTGTATGAGTTCACATAATGTGTCGACAAATTTACCTATCTATTTTTGTTAATTATCCAATTCTTTACAACTATGTTAAATTCATGTCAAAAACGTATTCACCATTTACACGTTTGTGGTTTTCTAAAATAGAATGACGATGCAACTATTGGTGGAGGCAAACCAAACTAACATTAGAACACTACAGGTACTTACTATCTAAAAGACTTATATAACTTATCATTTTATTCAAAAAAATTAACATTAATACATGCACTAAATGTATGAATTTCAGCTTCTTCCTAATCTGTTTACGGAGATGTTGAAACCTAAGAACAACTGGCTGTACTTAATCCATATTAGAGGAACAAAACATAAGGTGTACATAAAGATGGCTGGAGGGAATCAGTTTAAGCTGTATGGATCTGAATGGCGCGAATTTTTAGATGTCAGCAAATACACGAACATATCGACATTCCATTTCATCCAACAGGAAGAAGACTGCTACTACGTAACAGCGTACAACAATTCTGGATATGAATGCAATGGATACGATCTCACTCGGGTAGGCTACAGACAGTGTAGATGTTTGCTTACTTTGGAACAGCTCGACCAATCCCCGGTAATTCTGAAACTATACAGTTTACATTCTATATCTTTATTAGAAATCTTTTGAAAACCAATGAATTTGATTTAACTTTTTTTGTTAATAACAAATAACTGTTTCGTAGGATATTCCTTGCGGTTTCCTTACATCAACTAAGAATCCTAAATTCCGTGTTTATGTGAGTGGCACGCTGATATCAACAGTCACTCACCGTGAGATTAAGCTTGTAGATGAAGACAAACATGTTCATGTGTTCGGAGGAATGGGATGGCATATTTTGGTTGAAGTTCAAAACCTCGTTGTTGGGAGAAGACTGGTTTTCACAAACTTGCTAAACAATTCAATATCCATCATGCCATTTTATTCGTCTGGTTTGGAGATGCGTCATGATGTGGTAGAATGTATGGTACTGAACTGGAGAAAGCCATTCCAGAAAAGCCCTATAGACGGAGGTATGTTAATCATAATATACGCATAATATCTCAAATTATTGTTGAGAAACCAAAACGTTTGCACATGATATACTTTTTTGAAATTTGTTTTACACGATTTATATAGATAAAAGAATGTCACACATGTGTGAGTGGGAAGGCCATATAGAGCATCAGGATGAGAAGAATTGTTTTTATGCGCCAATTCTTGCATATGTGACAGAACGAAGTCGTTTGGTAAGCGGTCGAATCAGATTTTCATTTCCGTTATCATTTCCATTCAGAGTATATTGTGATATATCTTAAGACATATACGCGACTATTATGAGTATGAAATGTTTATGGTAGTGATAGACCAGTTAACGATAAGACTTCAGTTTTGAAAAATAGGAACTGCGATTAGTTTATAAGAACATGCCTTTCACCGTATTGTTTTTAAGAAAGGATTAACGAATGGCATGGAAACAGTGTAGTTGGCTACTAACTAATCTATCTGGTATGCTTAGTATAAGTGATCTTAGGCATAACATCATATTACGTATAGTCATAAAATACATTCGTATTGTATAGACCAAAATTTTAATTAACATCATATGGTAGGAGTCTTTACTGACTTTTGATTTCATATTAATACAGAACATACCGCATGACTTTGTGAAGGCACGTAAAATGTGGAAATACCAAAATGCAATTCTGCGATACGTTGGAGGTATGGAGTTCTATGTGGATGTTAACATCGAACACCACAGTGATAGACCAAAGAGCAAAAACCATGTGATAATGAAATGCAGGTGGAAGGACGTTGTTCATGACTGTCAATGGAAAGCAAATAAAATGGTGCGGTTCAAGCTCGTTGATCGTGTGCCAGACATCCGTGTTTCGTTGCCTTACAGAAATAAAGTTGTAATCCCTGTATTTCACATGTGCTAAGACATCAGATAAATGCAATATGGTTTGTTTCATTGTTTATCACTATTAGGTGATATGGTTGGACATGTTTAAGACTATCTATTAGGAGTTTGATATTTTGTGTTTTGTAATGAAGCTTTAGGCTGGCCTTAGATGCCATAGAAGAATATTATATAATAGTATGTTAGTAAGCTAATGTTATAACTAAAACTTTGTTATGAAGTTAATTATAAGCTTTTTTATGTTGTGAATGTTAAAAAATATAGTGTAGAACAACGTATTCGTGACTTGTTTATAAACGTAATCATCGGAGGCTTTAATGTTGTTTATAGTTAGTGTATGTTATTTTTTGTTTTTATAGTTTAAGTATAAAAACGTACCAAAAACGTTTGAGTTTAAATATGCTGAATAGCAAGGTTGCAAAAATCGTGAATCGGTAGTCGGGCGGTCGACCCCCCTGTAGCTTGTAATCGGTTAAGGCGGGATTAATCGATGATTAATCGGTTTGGCATTTTCGGCAAGTTTTTGGTATTTTCGGCGAGATTTGGGTATTCTAGACAAGACTTTCCTTGAAAAGCATCTTGTAACAGATATAAACATCAAATATAGTTGATTTAAAATTGTTCAAGACAAGTTTTGGGTATTTCCGACAAGATTTGCATGTTTTTTGCAAGTTTGACCATCGCTAACAGTCATTGACCGCCATTGACCGTTGTTGACCGATTTGTGGGACCCAGTTACACAAATCGGCAAGGTTGGTGGCCCAGTAGCACCTAATCGGTGATTAATCGGCCTTGTAGGCCTTGTTTTGCAACACTGCTGAATAGTATAAGTGTAAAATATAGTGTAGCGGTATATATACTGTTTTACTATTTACATAACTAAATTAGTAGTAGTACTAAATATAGTGCCAATGTTGGAGAAAGTTTGTTTATTTATAGTTTGGTATGCACTTCATTCCTCAAACAAACACATTTAGTGCCAACATTGGAGATGGTCTTATCGCAACACAAACTTCTATCAAGTAACATAATAACATCGAAAATATAAACACATGTAAAATTAATCATGTAACAGCGTGTTAGCAAGCTAATGTTAACTAAACCTCGTTATAGAGTTAATTTGAAGGTTTTGAGACTTGTTTACAAAACACTTTTTAGTTTTTTTGTTTTTTGTTTTTTTAACTAAACTGTCATAACTACAAATATATTGTACAAAAAGTGTTTTGTGACTTGTTTATAAACGTATTGTTCGGAGACTTAAAACAATATAATCACATACAAAACATAAACACATGTCGTTTAACTCATGTATTATCTCATTGTTTAGCTGAAATATGAATGAAACACGTTTGCTTCCTTTATTTTCTTTTTATCTTATTTTGCTGTTCGATTAAATACGTCCTACTTCAATGATCACCATAATTTGATGATACGAAACTTGTAAATTTTACGTTCGCAATATTTTATGAATGAATAGTGGAATTTGTATTCTGTTTGTATATTACCCATCATTTTGTAAGTTACAAAATACTACTCAATTTTAAAAGATGTATTTGTGTTATTAGTGTATGTTTTAAAACAATGGTACATAATACACAAAAGAAAATATATTCCTGCTATCAATGCATATCATCATTGCTAAAATAAGTTGATATTCGTGTATACAAAGATTATGGCTATGATTTTACTTTCCATTATAGACCAAGACTTTTCGTTTACTATCTTCATCACACCTACTTCTTTCTTCTCGAAGAAACACTCAAGAACAGGTTAGGTTTATTTGTAGGTTAACAAATATGTTTTTTTTTTGTAATTTTTTTGTTGTTGTTGATGAAGTACTATTACTTGATCTATCAATATTTGAATGATTATAGCATTGTTAGAATAAATATTAAGATGATCTTGAAACTGCGAAATATGTGCCGATTCAGAATGCATGTGTAGTAGAGGAGTAAAGTTAACGAAGTTAGTTATCATATTTGTGCCTACTCTTCAAGAAACAGGGTTTTTAGTTTCGTGACTTAAGGGCTTAACATTAGTAATTACCGGGACCAAACTACACTTCGTAAACTCAAAGATGTATAAAAACTACACAATAACCACCTCATTCCATGAGGTGGGTGTTTCCTAATGTGTCATGAGACACATGTCTCACTAAGACATAACATAAAAACATGTAGTTAACATGTGTACACTTGCAAGAGCTAAATCACCAAACTAGCACTATCTCTTCATTTTGGACATGCAAATTTCACCTAGTACTCCTCTCACCCTCTCCTTGGTCGCTCATCATAATAACCGTAGCTCCATCATTCTTTTGATTTCATACAACAAGTTATACTACAAAAGTGAAGGGTTTAGGTAGCTAGTTATGATTCTTGGGTTGTTTTAGTGATTCCATGGTTAGATTTTGAGATATACAAGGGTTTAAGGGCTGAATATAAGAAGTTTATTGGGTGATTAATAAGGGTTAGAATCATGTGGTGAAAATATTTAAGACATGGGTTGAAGATTGAAGACAAGGGTTAAAGATTGAAAAAAGTTAGGCTTGATTATTAGTAACTTTTCATCCTATCCTTTGTAAGGTTTGAGTTTATTTTCATATTCATTATATATGGTTGTAATAATCTCTATTATTATTGGATGTAATTTGATATAAGTAGTATATGTAATATGGCATGATTGATGTTGTACATGAGGTTTGTAACATGAAAAGAAGCTAGAACAAGCCTTAGATAGGTTTTGTGAACCGGAATTCTGCAACAGTCCCAAAGATTGATTAAACTGATCATCTCAGTAAACTTTGAGGTTAATTCAGTAAGACAGGCTTGTAGAGCTATGTCTTATGGTCGTTTCGCCGGGTGGCGCACCTCATAACTCATCCCGATGAGTAAATGAGAGCCAAAATGGCGAAACATGTCAAAATCTGCACACCATATTTCATTTGGGAAAATCCCATGGTTCTGTTCATTTTTGGAAGTCGACTCAGTTTTATGAAATGTAGCCAAGGCCTAAACTTGAAGTTTGGCGAAAGCCACATGTCAAAACAAGTTATATAACTCAACTTATGGTCGTTTTGGCAGGACTGAATGTGCAGCCAAACTTTATGCAATGAAATATAAGTAATTACTGTAATTAGACTATTGATATAAGTAAACTTTGGACTTTAGACTTGATTAAGCTTGAGAAGCTGTTAGAGGAAGTAAAAACTAAAACTTGGGATTTTGAATCACTTAAAAAGGACTTGTGGTTAAAAAGTTATGGCCAAATGAAGATGACTAGAGGTGAATATAGTGTTGGAACAAAAAGTTGCTGAAACGATTTTTAAAACGAGGTTTTAACCATTTTCTGGTCCGAATCAGCAAAAGTATAAAGCACGAAAGTTGCTCAGAATGACTTTTTCTACAAAACCCTATGGGTCACATAAGCAGAAAGTGAACGAAAAAGCCTAAACACTACAAAAACTAACTGGACCTGTTGTATACCGGAAAACAACCATGGCTAAGAAACCTTAGTGTATTTTGATCCTTTGGGGCCGAAACGAAGCCAAGGTTAAGCCGTGGCTGTTTTCTTAAGGTCTTTAAACTTAGACATAACCATAGGAATGACCTTGGATATCATCTCAAGTTGGTTAAACATAATTTAGGACTTAATGGCCGATTCTTGTTTTAAAAATTGGTTCATTGGGTTGGACTTTGACAAACTAAGTAATGACCATATGGCATGTTAAACTACTTCACGACAGACAACTTATATCATCATATCGTCACATAAGTCAATCAATAGTCTTTGACGAAACACGACACATGTTTTAAATAACATTTGTCTCGTCAAATACTTCACTTATAAATGACAAGTACAAAAATAGTAAGGAATTTCATTATCATAAAGAGGCTTCTTCGGGGTGTCGTATCGATGAGTTGTGGATTTACGATTTAAAGTGTCCTAGCTCCTCATATGTTCACTACACGACCTCTTGATTTTGATAGCCCGAACAATGGTACGAGGTTATTTATAAAAGGGCTATAAGCCAAACAACACTTAAGGGATACCTTAACTTAATATTCATGTACAACATCATATTGAAAGCCAACAAACTACATATACTTATACACTTATATCGTACACCATACTAAAACGCAATACTATGCTTTCGTAGGTAATCGTTAAAGATCGTGATCTTGTCATACTCTAACGTTGATAAACATTATATCGTTACACTCCGCTGCTGATCACTACAGTGAGTTTCATAGCCCCATCTTTTGTTTAATTGTTTTATAAACTCTTTTGGGGGAGATACATGCTACTGCTTTTACTATATGCTAAACTGCTTTATTTTGGACAATTACTTGCAAACTGAATGCCTTGACTGTATTATTGCATGCCACTAAGTTGTTTTTGCCAAAAGTCCGCAACATCATGGACCACTAATCATTGGGAGTGAGCGCAAATATTGTGGATAGGCCTATCGGAATTGACGCACCCGTCTATGTTATCGGAAATAACAAGGCGCTTTATATTTGAGGTTACCTAGGTATATGGCAAAATACCTACTCGGGGCAAGTTACTTATATATATATACATATATCGTCCGGTGATATATATACAACAGTCAGTCGTGAGTTCCATGAGCTTAGAGCAATAATAACTTTCAAAAATATAACTGTACACATTGCAATTATACTACAAACTATATTTTCCACTACTGTTTTCAAACCTATGAGGTTTCTATCGTTTGTATTGACCGGTTAGGCAATCAAACGCACTATGGGCATAATATAACGTAGCCCACTACTTTCATAAACTTGATATCTTGTGATCAAATGTTTTGCTTACAAACCTATGAACTCACTCAACCTTTGTGTTGACACTTTTTAGCATGTTATCTCAGGTTCGAAAGGAATTAGCTGGCATGGCATGTGAAGGCACACAGAAAAACATTTTGAAGACGATGCATATATTATCATTCGAAAAATATTACAACTTTTATGTTGTACTTTTTATGATTGCACAAACTTGTGGGACCAGTTTGTAAACTCTGATATTTTAATCGAATGATAATTTATTTCAAAACGTCTCATTTAGAGTCATTTTCTGTAACTTGTGCTGTGAACTATGAAGTAATACCCCAGTGACACAATCTTCCGCTGCGATAATTTTGGGGGTGTTACATATTGGTATCAGAGCTTCAGTTATAGAGAACCAGGTTACATATGAACTTAGGCTATAACTACATCTTACACTCATTGCTGTCTTCAACATTCCATGCGCCATGCCTACTCCTTAACACAATACTATGTTAATTATATAAAGATTGTTTATATAAACGATTGACTAAACATGACTGCATATGCATATCCCAAGGCATTATGGCACTACCAGATATCCCCGATCATATACATTTTTGTCATCTACAAAACTTTCTCAGAAATTGTAGTTAATACAATGGTCTCATTATTATTAAGACATTGTAAGTATGCAATCGTCTTCCTTATATCTCAAACATCGTGAGATACACAGTTGACTTAGACATATCTCAAGAATCGTAAGATACCTAATTGGCCTAAATATATCTCAGACAATAAGAGATACACAATAGTTTTATCTATTTCTCAAACATTGTGTGTTGCACAATGGTCTCACTGGTATTTCTCAAACATTGTGAGAAAACTACTGCATAACTATGAACTCACCAATTCTTTTGAACGCTATGTTGATTCTCTCTGATTATTTAACTCCTCATCTTCGAAGATGAGTGTGAACATTCATTCCATACTCTTGGAACACCTACGCCATCTCATAACATATCACCTTGTAACTCATCGATTAAGTATGAGTGTTGTGTCAGAAATTCTTAAGTAGGATGATTTGGAATGTCCTTATTTAAATGGACTGGGACACCTTTTTCATATAAATAAAGAAATTTCAAATTGCCGAACCATAAGTTTATGATTTATTACTTACATAAATTGGGACGCTTCTTTATGTAAGTAATGAATCATAAATGAGTGGGCTTATTTGTATCCGATATGACATGAGTATGAACTCGAACTCGAGAATCACAAGTATTCTTTGAAAAGATCTAGAAAACACGATAGTGTTTTACCACTCAGCAAAAATATTAAGACCTCATTCGAATAACTTAATTTCAGTCTTAAGTTATCACTTTTGCTGTTACAAATCCTTACAAACATGAACCATTTGTTGAGCTAATGAAATTGGTTAAAGTTAATTGAAACCCGACCTGATAGAATTAGATGTTTCAAGAACATAATTGAAACCCGACCTGATAGAATCAAATGTTTCAAGAATAGAATTCGGTTGCCACATATTTGATTATGCACGAGTCGCATAAGTCAAAGTATTTCATATTGTTGAGCTAACGGACTTGTTACACTCTTGAACTAATGGACCTAGTTCAGTCTCGAAGTAACAAACTGGGTACGATGTCCCATTATCCATCACATAAGCTTTCCCACGAGCTTCTCCTATTGGTTGGCCATTATTTAAAGAACATTATTTCTCGAAAGGTTCTCACTTTCCACATCCCATTATCGTTTGCTACTATTGCCGTCACTGTTGTTATTTTTGCTATTGTTGTATCCTTGAGCAGTCTAAGCTCGCACAACTTGATCCACTTGGTTACGAGACATCTGAATTGATTCATCCATTGTGAGTGATCAAACGAAGTAACGTTGATAATATCGTTTTCATTACTTAATATCGTTCCTTTTCACTTTTTAGGTCTCTTGAAGGCAAAATTGCTGGAATGGCACTTATTTGGACGAAAAGGCGCGGATATACGAAGAAAATGGCCAAAGTCAAGAATCGAGACACTCAAGCTGCTAAAATACAAGGGGACGGCGTCAGGTGTTAATTGCGACACCGTCATAGCACTTCTGTGACGGGACAGTAGCCAAATTTCTTAATTTCAAGTGACGGTGTCAGGCTTTAAAAGAGTAGGCCGTCGCAACTCAGACGGCCTAGATTTGATCCAGACAGCGTCAGAGACTAAAGGGGACGGCGTCACAAGCATAAGGTGACGCCGTCGCAAGACTAATGTGGCCAAGACGAAACCCTAATGACGGCGACCCGACGGCCTCACAAATCATAAGGTGACGCCGTCGCGATTGTAATCTTATATATAGAATCCGAATTTTTCAGTTTTCGGTGTGTAGTCTTTTGGAGTAAAAACCTAAAACAAACCAAGGCTGTCTTGTACAGTATTTTAGGGTTCCAAACCCTATCTTACCACAAGATAAGTGTTTTACTTCATTAATTTAATTATGTCTTCAATTATTTGTGTGTATGCTTGCATGTTCTCCATGTCCGGCTAATTTACTTGTGTGTTTGCTTAGGGAATATGAAACTTAATTATTGAATACTGATTGGTTGTCTCTAATCTTAATTGTTAATGATCTGGTAATGCGATAGGTCATTCGTTGTGTAGTTAATGCTTGATTAATCTTTGTGAACCTTAGGCTATAACACCTAGAGTAGTTGTAGGCTAAACCATCCAAAGAGTACCTTAGAGTTAGAGTTTATAATTCCTAGAGATTTTGTAGACGAGACCCTTTGGTAGGTTCAAAGAGTTAGGGATAAACGCATACCCTACGACTTTAGACACACAACGCGATTAAGAATAAGGACGTGACAATTCAACCATCAATAGGAGATAATTAAGGAGTAATAAAACCTAAGTAAACACATCTTTAAACTATCATACGAGCACACAATAATTAGACATAGACTACATACACCTTAGATTAGATAATTAGATAAGTAGAGTAATCGGTAGAAATACCAACCCCCAAATCCAAACCCCGAGATTCGTACCTTTCCATTTTCTAAAAAATATAAAAAAGATAAAAAATAATCTTCCTCAACCCCAACCTTAGCGTAGTAACTTCTTACTAGCATTCATATTCCCCTAGAGAACGATATCAATACCCGTGGCTTACCCTAATACTACACTACAACGATTAGGTTCACTGCCTAGGGTGTTATAAAACTTGCTCGAAGAAAAGGAAGTTCCTTTGACCCCGAACGACGCGTGTAGCGTTATCAAGTTTTTGGCGCCGCTGCCGGGGAATAGAATAGCTAGTTAGTAGTCCACCTCGTTTAGGTTTCTTTGCTTGATTCCTATCAAGTAAAATGTTTTCTCATTTTTAGCTTCCTCGTAGTCTATCCCCCTTCTTCGTGACCTTTGTTCGTAACCCCATCACTTTTCATCATGGAAGGTGATAACCAACCACCATTCATCAACCTACCACCAAATGACCCGCCAAGAGCCCGTACTCTTGGTGAATACTCGAGACCAAGCCACCTAGGCTAGGGGTGCAAACAAGCCGAGCTTTTATCAAGCAACTCGAGCTCGAGCTTGAGCTTGGCTCGATCGAGTCGAGCTTTTATCGAGCTCAAATATATTGGCTCGAAACATATATTGAGTCGAGCTCGAGCTTTTGATGGCTCGGCTCGAGCTTTTATCAAGCTTTTCGAGCTTTAAGTATATAAGGGTTAATTTGAATATTAACCTAATTATAAATAGAGTTAATTGCATTTTTGGTCCCTGTGGTATGGTCCCTGTGGTATGGTCCCTAAAACTTTAAAAGTGCACCAGAGGTCCCCATTTTCAAGTTTTCGTTGCATGTTTGGTCCCTGGGTCCACACAGACTAAGGGTATTTTAGTCATTGATGTTGTCTTTTTCTTTTTCTATTTTCTTTTTAGTTTTCTTACATAAATAGTCCCTGTGTTGGAAGGGGTTTTACATATTTAGTCCATACATTTTATTTTTTTTTAATTTGCAAATCTTCTTCCTATGGTTTTGACTCGTTACGGGTTTGGTCCCTTAACCACTATTTCTGTTAGTTTGACCGTCAAGTGAATGTTTTTGTCCGTTTTTTAACGTTTTCATCCGTTGTTATACGTTTTCGTCTGTTTTTTTACGTTTTCATTCATTTTTTTACGTTTTCGTCCGCTTTTATACGTTTTTGTCCGATTTTTTACGTTTTTATACGTTTCGTCCGTTTTTGTCCATTTTATACGTTTTCGTCCATTTTTTTATGTTTTCATCCGTTTTTATATGTTTTTGTCCGTTTTTATACCCTTTTGTTCGTTTTTTTACGTTTTCGTATGTTTTTCTATGTTTTCGTCCGTTTTTATACGTCTTCGTCCATTTTTTTACTTTTTCATCCGGTTTTATATGTTTTTGTCGGTTTTTATACATTTTAGTCCGTCTTTATACGTTTTTATGCGTTTTCGACCGTTTTCATCTGTTTTTATGCGTTTTTTTTTCCTGTTTTTATACGTTTTCATCCGGTTTTTTACGTTTTCGTCCATTTTTCTTACGTTTTCATACGTTTTTATCCTTCTTTATCTGTGTTCATCCGATTTTATACGTTTTCGTCCATTTTTATACCTTTTTATTTATCCGTTTTTAACATATTTTTATGCGTTTTTGTTTGTTTTTATACGTTTTCATCCGGTTTTGTACGATTTTGTCCGGTTTTCTCACGTTTTTATTCGTCTTTTTCCGTTTTTATACGTTTTCTTCTGTTTTATTAACGTTTTTATGCGTTTTTGTCTGTTTTTATATGTTTTCATCCGGTTTTAATCTAATGGCTAATATAAGTTAACCAATTTTCCAAAAAATTTCCAAAAAATTTTGAAAAAAAAAAAATTTGAAAAACAAATTTTGAAATTTTTTTTGAAAAAAAAATTTTCAAATAATTTTTTTTTCGAAATTTTTTTTTTTAATATTTTTTCGAAAATACTTTTTTGAAAATTTTTTCAAAAAAAAATTCGAAAAAAAATTTTCAGAAAAAAAAATTTTCGAAAAAAATTTTCAAAAAAGTTGTGAAAAAAATTTTCAAAAATTTTTTTTTCGAAAAAAAAAATATTCAAAAATTATTCCGAATAAATTTTTCAAAAATTTTTTTTTTAAATTTTTTGAAAATTTTCGAATTTTTTTTGAAAATTACACTGTTGGTCCATTTATGTAATATTAATAGTTAAATAAATATTAATATTTAAAATAATAATAAAAAAATCGAAAATCTAGAGAACATGGCAAGACACAAGGACCATTTATGTAAGAAACTCAAAAGATGGACTGAAAAGAAAATAGGAAAAGAAGAAGACAAGGGTATTTTAGTCATTTGATGTTGATCAGGGACTAAACATGCAACGAAAACTTGAAAATGAGGACCTCTGGTGCACTTTCAAAGTTTTAGGGACCAAATCTGCAATTTGGCCATACCACAGGGACCAAAAATGCAATTAACTCTTATAAATAAGTATTCAAGTTATGAAAATCATTTTGCTCAAGTAATCAAAATCTATGAAGCTTATGACGTCTCGCGAATAAAATTTTGTTGAACTATTTTACACATTCGAACCTTAACTAGTATTTACTGATTATGTTTCATTTTAATGTTAGACTTGTTTCATCTTCTTGACTCTTGACTCTTGAATGTGTGGCATCAGGTGACAATTTAGTCACATTTTGTCCAAGTTAGATACGATTGGTTCATGTGTATGCCCCTTTTTTAGGGTCTTTATATGGTTTTATTCATTGGGTATTGTATTGTATTCGTTCTTCTTTTCGAGTCTCAAGTCTCAACTCCATAATCAACTTGTTCAGGAGTTGGAATAGGGGTGTAAATGTGTAATCATGTATTCATATACATATATTTGAGCTTTTCAAGCAAAGCTCGAGCTTTGCTCGAAACTGAATCGAGTCGAGCTCAAGCCAAGCTGGTTAAAACTCTATGAGCTATCGAGCCGAGCTTGAGCCTAGTTTTTTTTTTCGAGCCGAGTTCGTGCCTTGTCAAGCTCGGGCTTGGCTCGGCTCGGTTACACCCCTAACCTAGGCTATATAAACACCATTGAGCTTCCCGACCAAGCCCACACTAAGGCCCTGCGATCTGACACCATCCGGTTGGTGCAAAACGGATGTGCATTCCATGGACTTCGTTCCGAAGATCCTAATCAGCATCTTAGGGATTTCCTTAAAATTGTCGATTCCATCGACCTTGATGCTACTACTCGGGAGACCACGCGCCTGCGTCTCTTCCAATTCTCTCTACGGGACCAAGCTAGTAATTGGCTTGAGCGACTTCCCGCCGGCTCCATCTCAAGTTGGGATGATCTCACCTCTCGCTTCCTTTCTCAATTTTTCCCACCGGGGAGAACCATTAAGCTTAGGAATGACATCTTTGTGTTCCAACGACGTCAAGGTGAATCTCTCTACGAAGCATGGAGTCGATTCAAGGACTTACTTCATAAAGTCCCTCATCATGGCATTGATCTTTGGCTCCAAGTCCCACTTTTCTATGATCATGTCAACTTCCCCACTAAGCGATCCATTGACCAAGCGGCCGGTGGAAAACTTAGTGATCTCACCGCGGAAGAATCATGGGGTATAATAGAGGACCTTGCTCTCTATGACAATGAAAGTTGGTATGACCCCCGTGAGTTGCCCAAAACTGTAAAGGCAATCACCTTGCCTCCAATTGACTCACAATCTTCCGACCGTAGGATGATCGAGCTTGAAGATCAAGTAAAATTCCTAATGAGCTCCTACGAAAATCCTAAGTCTTCACGCCATGTGAACACGCGCACTTGCACCCGATCCCCCGAACATGCTTCCGTTGACTACGCATCCTCGCGTATTAATGGAACGGGAGGAAGATTCCCTACAACACCCGGACCTAGGAATTTCAACGATACCCGAGAAGCTTGGAAGAGCAAGCCCGACTTCTATTGGGGGCAAACCAAAGAATTCACTTCCAATGATTTCTCATGGCCCCCATCTCACGGTCCTAACTAACAAAACATTGAAGGGATGTTGCAAAACCTAGTCACATCCCAAGAAGCCCAAATAGCTAAGCTCTCAGACCGCTTTAACCAACAACAAGCCGAAATGGATAGGAAGATAGATAACCTTTTGAAAGCCATGACCAATAGTGATAGGAAACACCGACGAAGCGAACCATGAAATAATACTTGAGGTTAAGGAAACACCCGAGCCTTCCGGTGTAGAGATTAAGGACCCAAGTAAGTTAGCTAAGCACGTTCAATTCGTCAATACCATCGCCTTAGTGAAACCTAATAAAACAAATTACGAAGCGAACCATGAGATAATACTTGAGGTTAAGGAAACACCGACGAATGAAACAACTGAGGAAGTGAATGAAGTAGACAATGAGTATTTCAATAAGTTTCATATGGAAGAAGAACTATCTCGTCACCCTCACTTAGTGCGTGACCTCCGTCACATGTATGTTAGGAAAAGCCCTAGAATCAAGTTTGGAAACCCTTGGAATCTTAACATACCATGTTGCATAGGACACCTTTTCGTGGCAAAGGCCTACATTGATCGCAAGTCCCCAATCAACATAATGACTAGCACCTACTACAATTGGGTAATGAAGAAGCCTATTCCAACTAGGCAAGACCCCGATAATCCTAGTGTTAGTTGCAATTTTCTTGGTAGAATTAAAGGATTGCCCGTTTATGTAGGTAGTTTCACGTTTACTACGGACTTCATAATTGTGGATGATATTAGCACGACCATAGATCCTAGCTTGTCCCACGTTATTCTAGGAAAACATTTCATAGAAAACACCGGGATGACTTATGATCCCTCATTAGGAATAGTGCGATTCAAGGATGAGACCGACGACATAGCTTACCAAATGCCGTTTAAGATTGAGAAGTTTTCATCACTCTCTAATGATGAAAAGGAACTTAAACTGTCGGTCTATTATAGGAATAATGAGGATAAGGAAAAAGGAGTAGATTATGTTATGGCTAAGATTTTCGGATTCTATAAGGATTGCTTGAACTTAGGACCGGAATATAGAAATGAGTGGGGAGAGGACGAACTCTTATAGAGGTGTATCATAGGGCACTTCTACAACATAGAACCAACCACTAGAGACCATCATAAGAAAGGAGATGACGGTAATGAAGTTACGTAGTGGCACGACTACGAGTCTAGCTACAAGACTCATAAATAAAGAAAAGCGCTTCGTGGGAGGCAACCCATGCTTAATTGTTTTATTGTTAGTGTCGTATATCTTTTATTGATTGCTTATTCTCATGCTTAAATTTGTAAAAATGCTTTATTTTGTTTTTAACCTCGTCTTAATTGCATATAAAGGTATTTTACATAAAGGATAAGTGTAGGGAGGATTACACACATTTTCAAAAGAAACGTAAACAAGAGAATAACAATTAATTAAAAGATATATATGTGTGTTTGTTCGAGTCAAATGCTTGTATCGAGTCATAATGGATGTTTTGCAAGAATTTTTCCAGATTCTAAAGATGTTAATTTTCCAGAATTTTTTCCAGAAAATCGCAGACCAGTTTTTGTCAGGATAACCTGACGGCGTTAGGATCGCAACCTGACGGCGTCAGGAAGGAGTAAAAACAACAGATTACTTTTTTCTCGTTTTCTGAACTACTTATAAATTTGTGGAATTTTCCAGGTCTTAATTTTCCAGAAATCCTGTAAACATCCATTCCACAAGCATTATATCCTAGTTTAATAGAGTCTTATATATATTATTACCGCCGATTTTACGCGAAGGTTTCGTTTGTTTTCTTCAAGTGTGCAGGTTTTATTTATCAAGAAGAAGAAACAAAAGATTGGAATGAGCTTTTCAAGCATACATTTTTCTTGGAAAGGATTTAACCACCACTTTACACGGATCCTACCGAGCTAATCAGGGGAGTATTAGTTTCTTTTGTTTTTAATTACCTTCTATTATCATAACTTTGATACTTTCGGGGAACATTGGGGACAATGTTCAGTTTAAGTGTAGGGAGGGAAAATAAAACGAGAACTTTGAAACTATGCTTATCCTTGATTATTTGCTTTGTCCAATTGTATTTGTGTAATAAACCATGAGAAAATGTCGGTTAGGGTAATTTTGGCACCAAATTTAAAATTTTTCATGACATATAGGAGTGGGCCATTAGTCTTAACAAAAGCGTCTCACGGATAGGAAGTTGCATGACTAGCACAAAAACCCTTTACCACCTAAATTCCACCCAAAATGTGAGGATCACCCTTAGATTAGTAGGAATTAAAGCATTCATCTTTAATGCTTAGAGTGTGAACTGGTAGTATAATAGATTCTAGAACTAGTTTTGTGATGCATCCCGAGATAGATAGTAAGACTACACTTGTGTAGTTAGGAATAACTAAATGATATGAGGCATTAGGATAACCCTTGTTTGATACCCGTAATATAATTACTTCTTCCACATCGGTTGAGTAATTCCCCCACACCTTTGCGTTGTGTTGGGTTTTAGGTTCTTTGGATTTGATGAGACAAAATAAATACAAGAATGAAACAAAGGGACTTAAAGTGAAAGAGATGACAAAAAGATGGAAGGACTTGGGGTGTAGGTTTTAAATATACAAGTCTTCCATAATGTAGTCTAAAGGTGTGTGTGTGTATAACCTAGACGTGTAGTTTATTGTAAACGTCTAGGTTAGTTGTTTACCTCCAAGATCTAAGGTTTCTTAGATCCCTGTTACAGTTACGCAACACGTATTATTCTGATCAAATAATATTTGGAGGAGATTGGGTGAAAGTAAAACCTTGTGTCAATAATATATAATGTTCTTATTATTCCGCTGCGTATTGCATATGTTATTGTTAAACCCTAAGGCTCAAAACGATCTCAAGGAGTTTATCAAACTCCACAATTGGTATCAGAGCTCGGGGAGCTCGTTACCTAGGGATTCTCAAGGTTTTATTGATCGAAGAATGGCGAAAAGAAGAAAAACTACGAATCTGAAAATTCTCGTATTTTTCTGCAGCACAGTTTTAAAAACGCGATAAATTTTTCGTTAACCGTTGGATCATGACGAAATTTTTGGTGGACATTCTCTATATATTCATCTAACTTTTCACCGACGGGATTGTCGATCTGAGCTCTCTATCAAAAGTTATTCAATGTCGAAGTTGGCTGCAGAAACTGGTTTAATAATTCGAATTTTTGGGTTTTCATGCATATTCAACTTCTTGAATTTGTGTTACTTGTTCTAATTCTTGATGAAAGTTGTTTATACATTGTGTGGTGTTTATGATTCATGGTTAGAAGCAGCTTTCCTAGTGTTTTTACGAAACCACTTCTAGTGTTTTTTTAAACCACTGATAGTGTTTTTACGAAACCACTTCTAGTGTTTTCTGAAACCACTGATAGTGTATTCTCGAAACCACTGATAGTGTATTCTCGAAACCACTGATAGTTTTTTCTGAAACCACTGATAGTGTTTTCTCGAAACCACTCCTAGTGTTTTCTCGAAACCACTCCTAGTGTTTTCTCGAAACCACTGCTAGTGTTATCTCAATTCATTTGCTGGTGTTTCTTGCGTTATTCGTTTCTGCTGATGAGGTTTTGGAATTGAGGGGAAGCTATACATGTTTTTGGTACTGCGATTTTTGGTGATACACAAATGGGATTTTGGTTCGCACACACATGAAGATTGGTATTTGTTCATAAAGGTTTTAAAAAGCTTGTTTTTGAATTATTTGAAGAATTGATTACGAAGGAGGTTATTTATCACTTATTTGAAGGTGAAGTGGAATTACTTGGATACGTGTTTTATCATATCTTAAAAGTATCATACCTACTTTTAAGGTAACTTGTTCGTGCTTAAAGGATGTTGACGAAGACTTGCAAAATCTAGTTTTCATAGGTCAAGGGGTGGATGGATGAAGACCTAGTTAACTATCACTTAAAGGAGTTACATTGTAGTGCTCAGTGTCTCATTGAAGATGAGGATTTTGTCAAGAGGTTGCGGTCTACTTATATGGTGTTAGTATAAGTTTGGAGTCAAGTGGATAGTACAAGACATAAGACACAAGTTTGGGTTATTTTACTTCTTCATCAAATTCGTTATACTTGGTTTTCTTCACAATTGATCATTACATAGAGCTTACTGATTTGAAGAATCATTTTCATGTACCACTCAAGGGGAAGTTTCTAATGTTTACATTCTCTATTTGTTGATAACAAAAAGGGGAAGAGATATTGGAGTACGATGACATGGATTAAGGGGAAGACAAAGGAAGACAAGAATGTTTCATTCACGGAGATGTTTACATCTCAACTTCTGCTACTTCGTCTAGGGAAGTTCGTACACGATTTTGTTTGTTTTATCATCATCAAATAGGGGAACATTGTTGGGTTTTAGGTTCTTTGGATTTGATGAGACAAAATAAATACAAGAATGAAACAAAGGGACTTAAAGTGAAAGAGATGAAACCTACAAAAAGATGGAAGGACTTGCTTGCAAAAGAAGATTTATTATCTAGTCTTTCGTAGTATTTTCTAAACCATAATCCTCTAGTATATATAAAGAGGACATGGGGTGTAGGTTTTAAATATACAAGTCTTCCATAATGTAGTCTAAAGGTGTGTGTGTGTATAACCTAGACGTGTAGTTTATTGTAAACGTCTAGGTTAGTTGTTTACCTCCAAGATCTAAGGTGTCTTAGATCCCTGTTACAGTTAGGTAACACGTATTATTCTGATCAAATAATATTTGGAGGAGATTGGGTGAAAATAAAACCTTGTGTCAATAATATATAATGTTCTTATTATTCCGCTGCGTATTGCATATGTTATTGTTAAACCCTAAGGTTCAAAACGATCTCAAGGAGTTTATCAAACTCCACAATTGGCATCAGAGCTCGGGGAGCTCGTTACCTAGGGATTCTGAAGGTTTTATTGATCGAAGAATGGCGAAAAGAAGAAAAACTACGAATCTGAAAATTCTCGTATTTTTCTGCAGCACAGTTTTAAAAACGCGATAAATTTGTCGTTAACCGTTGGATCATGACAAAATTTTTGGTGGACGTTCTCTATATATTCATCTAACTTTTCACCGAAGGGATTGTCGATCTGAGCTCTCTATCAAAAGTTATTCAATGTCGAAGTTGGCTGCAGAAACTGGTTTAATAATTCGAATTTTTGGGTTTTCGTGCATATTCAACTTCTTGAATTTGTGTTACTTGTTCTAATTCTTGATGGAAGTTGTTTATACATTGTGTGGTGTTTATGATTCATGGTTAGAAGCAGCTTTCCTAGTGTTTTTACGAAACCACTTCTAGTGTTTTCTGAAACCACTGATAGTGTTTTTACGAAACCACTTCTAGTGTTTTCTGAAACCACTGATAGTGTATTCTCGAAACCACTGATAGTGTATTCTCGAAACCACTGATAGTGTTTTCTGAAACCACTGATAGTGTTTTCTCGAAACCACTCCTAGTGTTTTCTCGAAACCACTGCTAGTGTTATCTCAATTCATTTGCTGGTGTTTCTTGCGTTATTCGTTTCTGCTGATGAGGTTTTGGAATTGAGGGGAAGCTGTACATGTTTTTGGTACTGCGATTTTTGGTGATACACACATGGGATTTTGGTTCGTACACACATGAAGATTGGTATTTGTTCTTAAAGGTTTTAAAAAGCTTGTTTTTGAATTATTTGAAGAATTGATTACGAAGGAGGTTATTTATCACTTATTTGAAGGTGAAGTGGAATTACTTGGATACGTGTTTTATCATATCTTAAAAGTATCATACCTACTTTTAAGGTAACTTGTTCGTGCTTAAAGGATGTTGACGAAGACTTGCAAAATCTAGTTTTCATAGGTCAAGGGGTGGATGGATGAAGACCTAGTTAACTATCACTTAAAGGAGTTACATTGTAGTGCTCAGTGTCTCATTGTAGATGAGGATTTTGTCAAGAGATTGTGGTCTACTTATATGGTGTTAGTATAAGTTTGGAGTCAAGTGGATAGTACAAGACATAAGACACAAGTTTGGGTTATTTTACTTCTTCATTGATGAGTGTCTAAATACTCATCATTTTTGTACCATTTAAACTGCAAAAACATCTGAAAACACTCAGAAATGCATCAAAATGATAAAAATATCACAAACAAGTGTTTTATGTGTTTTAAATGCAAAAATATCAAAATCTGGTGAAAAACGTATCAAATTTGCATAATTGGCAGTTTTAGTCCCCCAAGTTTCAAAAGTTGTCAAAAACAGTCCCTGGTAAAACAAAATAAAGAAAAATGTTATTCAAGGTCCCTGAAATATTTTAACTTGTCAAAAATGGTCCTTGAGTAAATCTTTTGTAAAATGGCAGAAAAGGTCCCT
The DNA here is from genome assembly GCA_019973895.1 of Chrysanthemum seticuspe. Lineage (NCBI taxonomy): Eukaryota > Viridiplantae > Streptophyta > Magnoliopsida > Asterales > Asteraceae > Chrysanthemum > Chrysanthemum seticuspe. The sequence continues at coordinate 174,931,803 of BPTQ01000007.1, forward strand.
GAACTTTGAAATTTGGCAAGTTTAGTCCCTGGAAAATTTGAAATTGTCAAAACAAGTCCTTGTACTTTTGAAGGTTGTCAGTTTTAGTCCTTGTAACAACTTTTGAATAATGGCAGGATTAGTCCTTCAAGAATTGGATAATTACATTTTAGTCCTTGTTAAATTAAACTAAAACTTGACCCTTTCCCCCATTTTGACCCCTGCCTTACCTGTGAACCCTTACCCATTTTGAACCCCTGGTCAGTCAACCAAAGTCAAAAACAGACATTTGGCGCCCCACTGTTCCCTTATCTCTTTCCTTCCCCACTTGCTCTGTCTACACTCTGCAACACCTCACCAAACCTTTCACCCATCACCTTATCCCCTCAAAACTCTCACCCCCTCATCACATACCTAGCCACCCCCCCCCCCTAGCTGCAAAGTCAGAGCCTATAAGTCAAATTGCCATTTTCCCGCCAAAATTGAAAGAGTGACCAATGTGCTTTAAACTCTCCCATTGGTTGACAAATGTGGTGGGAAGTGGTCAGAGGTGAGAGAGTCCGAATGTTTTTTGTTAATATTCGAATATATTCGAAAATACTCGAATATTTACTCAACCACCTCTAAACTTATATTTGTTAACTTTGGATTTTAACGTTGTCACCTGAATCTTTGTACTTTACAGTTCTGTTACATTTAATGGTGAACTTTTGTCAAAATTATATGAGTTTGTTGAATTAACCTATGTTACCTTGGTTTTTAATGTCAAATTTTGAATTAATTTCTGTATTTTAATTTAATGCTGTATATATCTTTTGATTTTGATTTTGATGAGGACTAGGAAACGAAGTAGAAGGAGAAAATATCGAGGTTTCTCAGGGAGAGAGTGGAGACTGGTGAAGGGTGGTGTAAACAGTTGGTTACCCTCTCAAATTTCGTGTAACCAGTGAGAAAGTTAAAACCGCCCTTTTACCGTTAAACTGAATATCCGAGACTGAAA
>BPTQ01000007.1:174941064-174986209 GCA_019973895.1 Chrysanthemum seticuspe
AATTACATTCCACAAAGCATGGTCTGTAATGGCAATATACTGCCTCATCTTCATGCACCAGAGATCATATTCTCCCTTCTTAATGACTGGAATTCTGAGTGAGGTGATTGAGGGTGGTGGAACAGCTTCAGTCGACATCTTGAATATTGTAGGGTTTCTTCCTAGTCAGAGTTTCCACACAAGCTCTGATACCACTTGTTGGATTGATATACTTTAATCAAACTAAACTAGCTTGTTAAGGTTTAATAACCTCGGATAAATCCTAAGTTATTAACAAAGAAATACTGAGCAATCTTTATTAAGTACGCGGAATTTACTTAACAAAGCTAAAAAGAAACTTTATTAATAAAACTCTAAATCTGCTTATTATGCAGATACTCTAATACAACTCTAAGATATTCGAACTTTTCTCTAAACTCTTAATTCGTAAACTCTAAAACTCTTTTTCTGAAATCGTACCTCTAATGCCAATCTAGGAGTCCTTTTATAGGCTCAAGAATATCCTAGTCGGTTTACAATTGATAACCTTGTACGACAAGTAATCTAAACATGGAATACAATACTTTCCATAAACGAATATAACAGATCTTCTGTTCTAGCAGTACTTTGACTTCACCTTGCAGTACTTTGACCTTGTCTTTAGCAGTACTTTGACTATTTGACTTCTTTCAGTACTTTGCAGCTTACAGTACTTTCATATCTTCAGTACTTTGATATCTTCAGCACTTTCATATCCCAACAATATTCAAAATAATCTTTACGCGATAGCGTTTATTTAATAAGAAAATAAACGTTTAATGTAAAATGCAAAACCATGCACGAACCGATATGAAATGATGAATATTGAGTTTGAGAAATGACCGGAAATTGAGAATTGTGACACCTACTCAATCACCCATTGTCATCACCACTCCACCACCTACAAAAACACCACCGGCACCTCTCCAAACATCCAAAACACCATCACCACCAAAGTCTCCTACCCTTATTCCTTTGGAGTTATTCTCCACACCTCTCACTTCTCCAAATCCTTTCTTGGACGACTTGGAAGATTTGCCTCCTATGCCCAATCATCCACCACCATTGCCATCATTTGGCACAATTGAGCGGATCGCTCATGAGTCTCCTAGACCCTCATTTGATCCAAACGCCCCGTTAGTGCCAAGACCTCTTCTCTTCCACCTCATTCACAAAGACATCCATGGTCCTTTGTATGGGGATCAACCACTCCCTACATCAATGTCCCCTCACATAGAGGATATTGAGGAGTCCATATGGGATGATAATCCCAAAAGAGAGGAGATTCAAGCGGAACTCCAACATATCCACCAATTCAAAAATATGGTGGATTCTAACCTAAGTGAGACTATGCCAATGCAAAATGTTTTGCTAGCCTCCATAATCACCAACCCAAACACCACCACCAGCATCAACACATCTACCATTCCACCACCACCACCTCATCAACCATACTACCCACCTAGGCATGGTTGCTCAACTTGTGAGCAAACCGCCCAAACCATTGATCGGACCCGGGTAATGGTCCATGAATTCCAAGAAGAAATGAGGTTCATCCTCAATCACATCCTTGAGCGACTCAACGCTCTTTCTCATCCACCATCTCATTAGAATTGTCCTAGACTAGCTTTTATAAGCATTTTTTCTATTTTCTTTCTAGGATTTTCTTTTATTATTGTACCAAAACACTTGATTGTGTTCTCTTTTCATGGTTTTTAAATTATGAAAAATTTTAACTAATGAATGGTGTTTTCTTTATTGTTGGTGCTTATTACATAGTGTTTGGAAATGCTTATGAATGATGATTATTACTAACAAATCTTTTTGTAGCTTTTTCACAATCCATGTATCTTCCCATTGGCACCCAATTTAGGGGGAGCTATGATCAAGGGGAGATAATATCTCGGGCTCATTATACATTCCGCATCGCATCTTTTTTTTGTTGAGACAAAAAGGGGGAGAAATATATAGAACTTTGTTATATTTGACTTTTCTGAAAAAGTCAAACTGCATACATTGACTTTCTGAAAAAGTCAAGCATGATACTTTATTGGTAATACTTGACTTTCTGAAAAAGTCAACTGCATACTTTGACTTTCTGAAAAAGTCAACATCATGCCTCAACTAGTGAAGACTTTGACTTTCTGAAAAAGTCAAACATCATACACTTGCATTATCATTTCCTTTTCAAGTTCTAAAACAAATATTTTTATAACTCTTGCACAATCTTTGTATCTTTTATAAAAATAAAATTTATATTTTGTCCTCAACAAAAAGGGGGAGATTGTTAATACAAATATCGTCATTAAACGTTATTTATATTTTTGATCTTTACCTAAGTTTTGTTAACGACAAAAGTAAATTTAATTTTTATAAAGCTTAAAGCTTGTCAAGTTTAATAGATATTAAAACAAGCTTTTTCAAACAATATCTTCATCATTTAAGCATTTACATTGTGACTAATCATATCTTAATATGAGCCTAAGCATAATGTATGATAGTAGTTTTTAGAATGCTTTAGTTTCTTAAAAACTAAAACATTACTTATGTATTTGAATATTTCTAAAAATAGAAAAACAACACATGACATCATATAATGCATCATGGAAATCAATGGAAGATTTATTTAGATATTTTGTGTAGATTTGTACTCTTCATATCTTACACAATCTTGCATAGATATGTTTGACTTTGGCAAGATCTTGATATCTTGCTGTCAGACTCCGGCGGCACCAAAATGTATAACGGACGGAACCCTTTCAAGGGGTCTGCCGTCCGTGGTGCCTGCTGATGGTTTTGGCTATTAATAGCAAAGCCAAACCAAGTAGTTTTTCATCCCTTTCTATCATACTCTCATACATATCTTCTCTCTAATCTTTTTAACTCAGTTTCATATCATATTAGTGATCTCTTTTGTAGCAAAGAAGATCAAGTCACATTCAAGCTTCAACGAGAAGTTGGAAGTCTTGTTTGTTTAGTGTTGTATGATCTTGTGTTGATTCATACTTCATTGTTGTACTAAACTATCATAATCTTGTGAGTGTGAGTGGTTAGTATTTTAGTCCTCAAAATACATTGTGTGTGGGATTGGTTGTACCCTTGGAAAGAACTCGACATTTAGCTTAGTGTCGGAAATAGTGTAAGCGAAGTGTAAAGGTTTCTCCACCGGTGAAAGGAGCTTGTTGACTAGTGAAGTTAAACTCTCGAGTGCGAGACTCGGGGAGTGGATTAGGGCAAGGAGAAAGAGTCCTTGTAGACCGAACCACTATAAACAACTTGTTGTGGTTTGATCATTTCTTTCCATATTTACTCTTTACATATTACTTACATATTTCATCAACATATCTAAAATCAATATCAATTGATCTTTCAACAAGTTTCAAAACAAAGTTTTTAAGTGGTAAACTATTCAACCCCCCTTCTAGTCGTGAAATTTCAGTCGTGAATAAATCTAACACTAACATATTAAATTAATACCAATAATAAACATCAGTCGTGAAATTTCAGTTTTATCTTTCTAATAAACTTTTAATAATATAAATTGACACTTAAATTAAATGTATAATCATTATTTCACATCAAACTTTTCATTCGTATTACTTGGATAAGTTGGAGGTCGGTTCCTTATTTACATTTTATAATTTTCGGGCATATATTTGGCCATAATTGTTGTAAAAGAAAACAAACATATACTTCGGCGGCCTAAGTTCATTTAATAAAGAGTAAATTACACCATTCGTCCTTATAGTTTGCCCAAAATAACACCACAAGTCCCCTTGTTTTTATTTTTGCGTCATGAGTTCTTATGGTTTCCCCAAAATAACACCATAAGTCCTTATCTCTAACGATCGTTAGCTTTCTCCGTTAACTCCCGCATGTGCCTTACATGTGCCATCCATTTCTAACGATCGTTAGCGTTTTTGCACGTTTTCGTTAGTTTTTGCACGTTTTCATCCGTATTTGCTCGTTTTCGTCCGTGTTTGCACGGTTTTGTCCGTTTTTACACGTTTTTGTTCGTTTTTGCACGTTTTCGTCCATTTTTGCACGCTCTCATCCGTTTTTACACGTTTTCGTTCGTTTTTGCATACTTTGTTCGTTTTTCAGGTTTTCGTCCGTTTTTACACGTTTTCGTCCGTTTTTGCATGTTTTCATCCGTTTTCGCACGTTTTTGTCCGTAAGGACTCATGAAGCAAAAATAAAAACAAAGGGACTTGCGATGTTATTTTGGGCAAACCATAGGGACGAATGGTGTAATTTACTCTTTAATAAATGAGTGGCATATATATATTAAAAGTTGAAAAGTTAAATGGCCTCCATATACAAAAAAATTGCATATATGTGCCTTAAAGTTTGTTTTTTAATATTTTTTTTTTGTGCTCATGAAATTTTGTGACTATTTAGCCCTTTAGGGTGAATTACATAAATGGTCCCTGGATTGGCAAATATTGCATCAACCGTCCCAGAAATTTTAAAGTTCCACTAATCGTCGGTTATTATACGTTTTCATCCGTTTCCATCCGTTTTTTATGTTTTCGTCCGTTTTGTACGTTTTTGTCCGTTTTTATACGTTTCGTCTATTTTTATACGTTTTCTTCTGTTTTTATACGTTTTCGTCCAGTTTTCTTACGGTTTCATATGTTTTCATCCGCTTTTATAAGTTTTCGTCTGTTTTTATACGTTTTCATCCGTTTTATACGTTTTCGTCCATTTTTTTACGTTTTCGTCCTTTTTCATTATGTTTTTCTTAGGATTTCGTAAGCTTTTAGCCGTTTTTATCCTTATTTATCCGCTTCTATACGTTTTCGTCTGTGTTTTTACGTTTTCTTCGGTTTTTATACGTTTTCATCCGTTTTTATACGTTTTCGTCCGTTTGTATTACGTTTTCGTCCGTTTTTATACATTTTCGTCCGTTTTTATACGTTATTGTCTGTTTTTCTTACGTTTTCATCCGCTTTTATACGTTTTCGGTTGGTTTTATAGATTTTTGTCTATTTTTTATATTGACATCCGTTTTTATACGTTTTCACCCGTGTTTATATGTTTTGTTCCGTTTTTCTTACATTTTCAGACTTCTTTATCCCTTTTTTCCACTTTTATCCGTTTCTATACGTTTTCATCTTTTTTTTAATACATTTTCATCTATTTTTTACGTTTTTATCCATTTTATAAATCTTTGTCCGTTTTATAAATTTTCGTCCGTTTTTATACGTTTCGTCTGTTTTTATACTTTTTCGTCCGTTTCTATACGTTTTTATATGGTTGAAATCATATAACAATGGACAAAAACGTAGAAAAGTGTATGAAAACGTATAACAAATGGACGAAAACTTATAAAAATTGACGAAAACTTATAAAAACGGACAAAAATGTATAAAACCAGACGAAAACGTTTAAAACGGACGAAAACGTAAAAAACGGATGAAAACGTATAAAAATGGACGAAAACGTATAGAAGCGGATAAAAGTGGAAAAAAAGGATAAAAACTTAAGAAAAACGGAAGAAAACGTATACTAACATAAAAAAAAGGACGAAGACCTATAAAAACGGACGAAAACGTATAAAATTGGATGAAAACGTAAGTAAAATGGAGGGAAACGTATAAGAACGGACAAACACGTATAAAAATAGACGAAAACGTACAAAAACAGACAAAATCATATAAAACGGACGAAAACGTAAAGATCGTAAGAAAAATGGACGAAAACATATAGAAGCGGATAAAACAGATAAAAGCATATGAAAACGTAAGAAAGATAGAATGAAAACGCATAAAAATGGACGAAAACGTATAGAAGCGGATAAATATGGATAAAAACGGATAAAAGGATATGAAAACATAAGAAAAACAGAATGATAACGTATAAAAGCGGACGAAAACGTAAAAAAATGACAAAAATGTATAAAACGGACGAAAACGTAAAAAAATTGATGAAAACGTATAAAAACGGATGAAAAAGTATAAAAGCGGATGAAATTGTTGTAAAACGTAAGAAAAAAGGACGAAACGTATACAAAGGGACAAAAACGGATGAAAAAGTATAAAAACAGACGATTAGTGAAACTTTAAAATTTATGGGACGATTGATGCAATATTTGTCAATCAGGCATCATTTATGTAATTTAACCTAAAGGGCTAAATAGTCACAGAATTTCACGAATACACAAGAAAATGATAAAAACAAACTTTAAGGCACATATATGTAATTTTTTTTGTTCGATACGTATAATAGATACAAATGATAATTCTTTTTGCCCTAAAACATATGAGTGATATAACCACGACATGCAAGTGGTTTTGACTTTTGAAACTAAGTTGGCATCAAAGCCAACAAAAGTTGACACCAAAACAATGGATCACAATTCACAAAACGTAGGAGCACATCATAAAAGTCTATCAAACAAACTAAACTTTTATTGTGCCAAAAGTAACACAGTTTGTATTTACTAGGCGAGTACCCGTGCCTAGCGGCATCGGTTTCTAGCGGCTGACAATTAACGATATGCGATATTGTGGTAAGTGTTTCGTATAACGTTCAAAATAAAACGTGAAAGGATCAAAATGTAATCTACGAACCAAGTCTACCCATATCCGATCCATTTGAGTCGTTGTAGCTCCGGCAAGTTGTTCGACATGAACATGAACATCAATTGGAGAGTTTGTGTTTGTTTCCAAATTTGTCTATAAAACAATAACATGATTAAACAACACGAAAAGTAAAGAAATCGTAAAGTAAAAATTACCCAAATAGCATTAAAACAACATAATTACCGTGCCATTTGTTTCACTTTGGCATGCATGTTGACATCTTGATTGTGAGGAACATGTGCTTCATGGTTTGACATTGCAGTCTAGTGCTAAAATTTTGAACATGAAGTATATTATAATGTGTTTGTGTAGAGGTGGCAAAATGTGCCCAAAAGTAAAAAGATTGGCTAAATGGGCACATTTTTAAAAGATTTGGGTACATTTAGCCCCCTTTTTTTGAAATGGGCACATATAGCCCATTGAAAACTTAAATGGGCACAAACGGGCACTTTCTTTTTCTCAATTGTTGAACGTTAACGATCGTTTTAAAGATTTTTTTATATATAATATATTTAAGTTTTTTAATATAAATAAGATATTACGTTTAAGAAATTTATTTCGTTGTTTTAGGTTTTTTATTAAGCGATTTGTATAACATGTGCCCGTTTAGCCTGTGCCCGTTTAGCCCATGCCCGTTTAAGCCAGGGCCCGTTTTAGCCCGTTTTAGCCCGTGTCCGTGCCCGTCCGGCCCGCCCGTTTTGACACCTCTATGTTTGTGCTATATTTATAGAGGTCATGTTACCCCATTTAATATGAAAATCTCGTTTGACTTTTTTTTGCTATAAAACATCTTGAGTACAAACACCTTGTGTAATATCGTTTGACACATTGACTTTTTTTATAATATCGTTGACACATTGCCTTTTTTTTATAATATCATTTCTTTAAATATCGAACACTGTTACCAATCATGTTATCTTCCATTTTTTTTTTGTCCTTCTTGATTACCAATCATGTATTATTTGTCCACTGTCATCACTTTTTTGACTTTGATAGTTTAAACTGTTAACAGAATAATTGTGATAAGTCCAAAAGTCCAAATTTTCTGATTTGTATAAATCAATTTGGATCTTGTGTATCCCGTAATTTATGGGATCTTGTGATAAGTCCAAAAGTTCAAACTGTTAGGAATTTTTGATATCATTAAATTTATTGTCAATAAAAATAATACAGTACATTAGAATACATGATTTACCGAAAGTTATATTTCATGAACCTCCCGCCGCAATGTACGAGTAGTCTCCTGGTAATGCATATTGCATGGCTGAGTTCGGCTTGCTAGGATTCTAAATCACCCAAGCTTCGTTTAGCATTGTCAATAACCAATCTGACTTAAAATAATGATGCATCTTATTCTTGTAGTAAAAGTGCATGTTCTAACAACCAAAATGAAAATTATGTTGTGTCACTTAAAATTAGCTTCATTTAAACCATAAATTTACTACAATATATATCTTTCACTTTTGAGTACTAATCTTATTTTTTTATAGATTTTTTGAAAACAAACTCACAAATACAGATATTATATTATACAATACAAGTGATACTGTTTGTATCATAAGTTGGACAACTTTACTTTCTCTTTTACATTTGGAGAAGTTGTTGATAATTGTCATTGTGTATTTCCCAAGATTGATTAATACAATACCAAATATCATGCCCTTTTGTTAAAAAGTAAGTCAAACAATAGCTGGCTACATTTGTTTATTTTGACATTTTGTGTTTACTTTTTTTTTTAACAATAGCTAGTTGGCATATGCATTCTCGAGAGCCAAGATTTATTTTCTTTGTTCTAAATAGCTGGTTACCATTTGCATTCTTCAAAATCAAAATCAATCTACTTTTTTCTTTACAAATTCATATCGAGAAGTAAAACTAAAATTTTTGAATATAAAGATCGGGTACATAGAAATATCTCAAATGACAAAATATACAATCTCTAATAAAAATGTACTTCCAAAAAACTGATAATGAGGCCATTCAAACATTCATCTAAACACATATAAAACTTGTTCAACAAATTAATATTTGAGAAATTCAAAAATTTTCAAATTTTTAAATGATTTCAAAAATACCTTTTAAATCAAAAGTTGAACTTTCGAAAATTTTCAGTTTTTAAGTTTCAGATTTCAAAAAAATTCGAACTCAAAATATTTTAAATTGCGAAAACTGTGAACTACTTTATTAATTCGAAAAAAAAAATCTAAATACAACTTTTATAATTTCTCAAAATAAAAATTTCAAACAAATTACCCAAATAAAAATAAAACAGAAATTTATGCAACATTGCTTAAGATACAACAAAAAATGTTCCAACAAATTTTACACTATATACAAGTTATATTAACTAAAAAATTGCTAAAAATGGAATACTAATTCAGCGGCCACAGAGAGTCGGATTCCGGCGACAGCGGTGCCAGCAGCGGCGATAGAGAGTGCAGATTCCGGCGACACATGAGTTGAACTCTGGCGGCGGCCACTTCAGTAAACCCTAAAAAATTGTTTAAAATGGATTACTAATTCAGATCTATAAAATGTAAAGTTATAAAAAATAGAATCCCTTTAAAACTTTAAACATATAGATCTAAAAATAAAATCCCTTAAAAATAAAAATATTGTCATAAATTTTATACAAACTCGAATCTGTAAAATATGGTCTTATAGAAACTCATATTTGAAAGAAAATATTGATATAAATTTATAAAAGAAACATGAAATCTTGAAATAGATATAAATCTAACAACAATAAAAATTACATACATATAAAACACCACAACATGTTTTTCCGGCAACACCAACAGCGGCATCAACCTTTTCCCGCAGAAGCGGTTGTAGCAATAGTTTCCGGCGGCGGCGACAACGTGACGGCAGGCGGCGGCTGTAAAAAAAAGTAACAAAAATTTATTAAAACTTAGATCTACGAATAACATCTACAAATCTTTAAAAGAAACCTTCAAAACTTGATTAAAATACAAAAATCTACAAAAAACCTGGAAAAAAATACCTCAAACTTTGTGGTTCGTTTCGTGATGGTGGGGTTCGATGGGTTGTGGGTTGTTGGATGTTTCATTGAGGTGGCTATGGACAAACGAAACCACCACCACCAACAACAAAAAACCCGGACCGGACTACCTGAAACCACCTAAACCATCGAAAGATGGTGGCAATTTCGGCAATCGGTGGTTGTGATGTGGTTAATGATGGCGGCGGTTGTTTGTTTATAGAGAGAGAGAGATGTGTCTGTTTTAGGTTAGATAAAATGAGAGAAGAGAAAAGTAAGAATGAAATATGTGGTGTGAGTGTGAAAATCCATTTATATACGAATGATAGTCAATTTTAAGTTTTTACCATTGACCAATTATAAGTTTTTCACTTTTTTTTTCTTTATAAAACGTGTAGTATCTTTGCTTTTAAGTGCCAATATACTTTCCATGCACATTACAAAGAGTACAGCTTGATCCACCTTTCCATGCAAGACTTCCACGTTTACATTCAGTTGACTATTCCATGCTTGCATAACTGTTTCATGCGTTTTGAGTTTGAGAGTTTGAGTAATATTCAATTTCAACTTTTCACAAAACATTGACTTTCAATATTCAATTTCAACTTTTCACATTTACCTTTGACCCTTTTTCCATTTAAGATAGTAGAGATATATAACCTAGTGGCGCGGACGTTACTCAATCTATTGTATTTTATTCCCGGTTAAAATAAAGAGATGGTGTTGGGCCTACTTTGGAACCCGTTTTTACGAGGCCCGTTTTTTTTGCCTTCTCTATTATGTGAGTTAGAAGAAACCGTCTATCCACCGCCTTCCAGACAAATCTATCCCAAAAAAACGCACACTTCCAAAGATTCAAGAAATAGGGCTTGAATCTTCCAGGGTTTCGTTATAATTCAATGTTAGTAAAACGAGGAAGATGAAAACAAGACTGTTGAGTATTTTGACGAATCTGGGTATCCCGTTTTTTTCAAAATGACAACAGCAACCATTTTATCTCCCAAGGTAAGCCAACTTATTAGTGCATACTTGCGTTATTAATTAGGGCTTTTTATGTTCAGTTTAATTAGGGGTTTTTATGTTCTAATATGAGGTATTGTTGAGATTCATTAGAGGTTATAGGCATACGGATTGATTAGATTGATCGGGTTTCGCATCGATTATGGGTTTATAACAACAAATTGGTGATTATTTATATATCATGAATTTATTTGAAAATACTTGATTATGACAAAAATATCTGAAATTGTTGAATGTTGAACTTCTTAGATGTTGGATTGTAGACCGAGAAGAAGGACAACAAGGTCGATGTTGAAGAAGAGGAAGAGTTGATGTATCAAAAGGCTGAGTCTATTAATATAGTTTCGTTGTTCCGTATATTCTCGCATTTATCTTTCTTACATATCCTGTTGCTATCATTTTGTAGATGCAGATACCCGCTGCTTTGCGGAACACGCTCGGCCAACCGTTGACATTGCTACAAAACGTGCAGCATCAGCAGGTATGTGGGTATTCGGATTTGCGAATGTATGTGTTTTGGGTTTACGTTGTCACTCGGATGTGGATACTGGTATAGCCAGCGAAATGCTTTCAGGTATGGACTCAACTTTAGTGTTTCTGACCTGTCATAATGCTTAACTTGCAGTTTTCTATACTCATACACTGTCTGCGTTAACATTGACAATCCAGTTACAAATGCTGCAAATATGGGCGGTTTGCCAGTGTCGATCGCAGGCAACTGCAAGGTGGAACCGGCCACTGAAAGTATGCTGATTTGCAACTGTGTTGCTGCTTTTTTGTTACTTACTTATATAGTATACGTTTACGTCCCCTGTTTTAACTTTTTCGGCCATTTAACTACTGCCTTTTGCTGTTATAGCTACGAGGGTTACGTCTGCTACGCGTTCTTCTAATAGACGCACGTCTTCTATTCGGGCTCGCCGTGTGTTGGAAGGTAAGCTTTCTAAAACTTTGGGTATATTTTCATCTCCTGAGCTCAGGTGGTGGTGTTTATGATCATTTGTTGTTCATTGATTTTTTTTATCAAATTCTTCACGCTTTTGTGATCGTTTTAATAAATGGTAGTGTGGTTACATTATAATCCAAATATTTGAAATCTCTATCTTGCTCTTTAGATTAAAAATGAACTCAAATCGACCCATATATATGCTAATGGGTCGAAGTTGCCATCTTTGATAATCTTGAGGTTTTTACCAAGGTTTCTAAACTAATTAAGGATTCTTGCAGGGGGAGGTATATACAAAGAAGCTTTGATGTCATCATGGACGCAGCACAAGCAGATTATGGGTGTGTTTGGATTAGGTTATTTTATCGGCTTACGGGATCCATTGTATTTGGAAAACCTTATGAGGTCATTTCTTTTGGTTTATGAGGGTATTAGGTTGACCTTTGTACTTGAATAAGTACACTAGCTAAATTTTATTCGTAACCCAAAAAGGTGAGTTTATGAGCTTCTACTAATTCAAATAAGAGAGTAGGCCAGTGAAATGAGCTACTTTAAACACACCGTAAACGTCAAACTTTCAGCAACTGAAAGTTTGAATGTATCGAGAAACGGTTGGGTGGTTAGGCGACAATCTGAGCTTTGGTAGGGTCATCTTGGGCAGTTAGGACCGTTTCGTGTTGATTTCATTCGGTAGACAAGTGATGTGACTATACACTTCAGCCTGATCTACTCCAAGGTACCTTTTTTTTGTCTTTTTACAACTCTTAGGGTTTGTTTCAGTGCTCATGAAGTCTATTATTGTTAATACGTTTGGCTTCAACATATTCTTGATTTCATAGGTACATCCGGACGCATGAATGTTGTATTTGCTGTTTCGGGTTTGGACACCTGTCAACAACAAATGCCAGCCACAGGAAAGTCTATAATAGCATATCTTTAACTGCTGCCTATTACATGTGCACAATTTTTTTAATTTAGTTCCTTTGTATGTGCATTACTTTCATAGCTACTTAAAATTTATAGATAATAGCATAGCGTGAAGACCATTAAAATACTATGTCCTATGTGTCCAAGAGGTTTGACATATCCTTGGACATCCAAGAGGATCAAATTGTTAAACGAATTTACTGTTTTGTTTTGAAATTGTATAAAATGGAGTTGCAAGAGGTTTGACATATCCTTGGACGTCTAAGAGGATCAAATAGTTAAACGAATTTATTGCTTTGTTTTGCAAATGTGTTAATGAAATTGCAAGAGGTTTGACATATCGTTGGATTTCTTTTTGTTTGTGGCAACGTTTTCAAGTCATAAGTTCCTGTAGCGTCGACTTTCCAATAATTAATGACCTGTTTTCGTAACTCATGATTTGAAGTTTACAAATTCCAGTTCCAGTAAGTGTGGCTTGCAATCATAGTTTCTCAACTCATGATTTACAAGAAAAAGAGTATAGCAGTTCGCGTGAAAATACTGGACGGCGACGTTTGTCGTTCCAAGGCAAGTTAGGTCATAAATTCCTATGTATTGGGTCCATGGTGCATTATAAGTTTAGCTGGAAAAGAAATTGGGTTGCAGGTTGGGTCAAAAAGGGTAAATTTTAGTGCCATAATACTTACCAGTGTAACACATTGTGCAGGATGAGCTGCTCAGGCTTGGATAATCAATGGTTTGCTTCTACCGAATAGTATAACGATCAAATGTATTTGCTACCTGGTGAGTTTCCTAATAAAGACATCAGTGGTAGGCGTTCCAAGGTTTGCGCACTTTCTAATACTATAGGTACCCAGGCATGTGAATGGCTTTTCTGTTATTTGTTGGCTTACCTTTCCTACTGCTGTTATTTCTGTTACAGGATGTTCGCCACCATAAACAGGCCGTGAATTTTGTACACCCACGGTGTCAAAATGGAGATGTGTATAACCAGGCAGCGACAAAATTGATAGCAAAGTCCAAACGGCAGTGACGGCGTTTGAATTTGAATGAGATGATTATACCGAGGTCAGGTATGGTTACATGGATTAGGCCGGTATGCTGCAAATGTAGATGTTTTGTTTGTCGTGTTACACATTATATGGAACGGATTGTATACTGACAAATGTTGACAAAATTATGTATCAAAACACCCCGCCGCAGCGCGGCGGGTTCGAATTACTTGTTTTTACAATAACACCTTATATTGGTTTAAAAATAGCGCCAAATTTAAATATCATGCGTGCTTTTGAGCAAATAAAGATCCGAACATGTTAATTTAATCGGGCATCATATAATCGTTAGTTTTTTTTTAATTAGAATTAAGGGTATATTTGTCTTTTACCATAACACGTCTTGTCGAATAAGCCATAAATATTAAGCATATAAAAAGAGGACATTTTCATATCTACCCAACAAAAGTATGAAAATTTCATATTTACCCAAATGATGTTTTAAAAGTATTGTACACAATGCATTTAATGATTGTATTTTGGAATATTTGAAATTAATGTTGAAAAGAGAGAAAGATATGAAATTATCTATACAAAGAACCTCTCATATAAGCTCATAATTAAGCCCAACTTTATAAGCTTATTTAAACATTTGATTGAGCTTATATTAATCATATTAGCTAGGGCAAATGACAAAAAAATGCATCGAACTTGACACTTTATGTGATTGTGTGTAGCCAACTATTTTTTTTCTTATTGTATGTACTGAACTTTCAAATTTCGATAATTATGTGTATTTTGTGACTATTCTGCCACGTAAAATGACCATTTTACCCTTCAAAATTTGAAAAAATTAAGGGTAAAATGGTCACAAAATACACACAATAATCGAATATTGAAAGTTCAGTACACACAATAAGAAAAGAAATTGTTGGCTACACAATCATAAAAAATGTCAAGTTCGATGCATTTTTTTGTCATTTGCCCTATTAGCTAACAAGCTCACAAGCATTTTCGAAAGAGGTAAAACGAACATCCTTTTAGAGTTGCTTATAAAGTAAGCTTAGGCTTCCCCTCCAACATTATTTTTAGTTTTAGCTTCAAATTCAACTACCTTTTTAAACATAACATGTATTGATCAAGTTTATTATACGAGTTTAGGAGTGAATTATTGCTTATTAAAGATGTAATGTTAATAATAAGATAGTGAATAGTGGCTAATGATTTATTGTTTTGGTAGGGTGTTACCATCAATTGGATACATTTTAATGGTATCTATACAATTTTTAATGTTGCATAAAACAAATATGTGATCTTGGAAGATTTTTCATGATTAGTTTCTTAATGAACGAACATAAACGAACATGAACAACTCATTTTCTTAATAAACGAACATGAATAAGAAATTTCGTCCGTTTAAGCGTTCGTGTTCGTTTATTTGTCCGGTTAAAATTAAATGAATGAACATGAACAAAGCTCCGTTCATGTTCGTCCGGTTCGTTTACAGCCCTAATGATGATTGGTGTCATGGATTGGCCGATTATTATTTAATACTTTTAAAATAGCAAAAATTGATTCTAAAAGATTATTTTATAATGGATGATTATACCTTGTGCAAGTTAAGTTGTGTTATAATCTGTATTTGGTAGTTTCAACTATGAAATACTACTCTCTTCTCTTTATCAGGTACTGTATTTGGGTAGGGACGGTGGATATGCAATTATATCCGTGATGTTTAGATACGATGAATCAGCTTGAGTTAAAATATTATAAATGGAATGGCCATAACTATTTATGGGCGTTTGGGGCCGGTTATCTATTTTAACTTATAAAACAAAGTTTTGTATAAACACCTTAAAATAGTGCATTAAATTTTATTATTAAAAACACTACCTTATTTAGCATCAAAATACAACACTCTAAAGCACTTTTGTACATTAAATGCTTTTAACACACACCTAAAACACACACAGAAAGTCAACAATGAAACTCTGACTCCTTTTGCCCTATTTTCGGAGAGTAATAACTCTCTTCAATTCGCTGCACGCTCCTCTCAAATCAAAACGCGCTGCAAATCAATGTATACGCTCCTCTTTTGATTTATTTTTGTAAGGTATTCACTCCCATTAAAGTTGCGGAATATGTCTTCTCATCCAAGAAGGAATTTCAGTTATTTTTGTACAGAGATTGTTATCATTGATTGTGATTCAATCGGTTATGAGAAGTTGTTAGCTGTCTCAGAGCGTTTCATGTTTTTTTGGGTATAGATCTAACCTAAATGAGTTAGATACAGCTATGTAAGTATCATAATTTGTAAATATAAATTGTTAATATTTTTTATTGGTTCATTAGTCCGTTTAAGAATCGCTAATTTTTTATGAAAAATTGGAAAATGATAAAAATTGTTAATTATTGATGAATTGCCTTTTTTAAATTGTGGTTTAGGAATGATAACACGGTTTGTTCAGCCTATATAATGGCCATGGATTAGGTTTTCCAAACACACATCAACCTTTTCTTTCTTCTTTGTCTCATTCCAATTCACCAAGCTATGGCTGTCTTTGTTTCAGGATATATCAAAGATCTATCCGCTGTCAAAGATAACATTAGTTTAAGAGTCCGAGTTTTAAGAGCTTGGATTCAAGAATTGTACAATAAACCTCATGTGAAAAATCTGGAAATGATCCTTATGGATGAAACTGTAAGTAGTAGGTTTGATTAAGAAACAGTTTATGTTATTCGGCTGTTGCATATGTTATTGTCAGTTGGTACATTTTTGTTGTTACAGGATACGAAAATGCGGGCCACATGTAGGATGGCATTGGTGAATCAATTCAAGCATAAGTTGGTTGAAGGCGTAACCGTCACGATTGAAAGATACCCGCTTGGGGAAATACAACCCAAATATAGGATGGTTAACAATGCTCTGCGTCTCAGGTTCTTGAGCAATACAGTGGTTGAACCATGCACTGTTTTTGGTGGGTCAGTCTATGTATTTGATTTTAGAAACTACAAATCCATAACTGATTTACAGACAGAAGAAGATGGTCAGTTTGGTATGTACTTGGATTCATCCTTTTATTATAATGTTAAAATTGCTTTATATATGGATTGTTAAAATGGCTTTTTTTATATACATTTTTAGTACTATTAATTGAATACCATCTTTGAATGTGATCAGATGTTGTTGGTCATGTCACTGCCTGTGAAGAGTTGGATAATTATGATAAGAACGGGAACAAGGGAAAAAAGAAACCGTTGACTCTTAATGATGCTGAGTGAGTACCAAATCAGTACATAGCTTGATTATATTTACAAATAACTCTCTTAAGCTGTTAATAGTACAATTTAATCTGATGTCATATATGCATATATTCTGTAGGGGGAATGAGCTTAAGTGTACGTTGTGGGACTTATTTGCACAACAGTTTAATGATTTCTTGAAAGCTAACAAAGATCATGGTAAAATCATGATTGTTCTACAGTTGGCAATGATGAAAGTTTGGGACGGTAACAATTCATATCATCTGTGGTAGAATATTATCAAACTTACCTGTATTGCACGTCTAAACCATGTATTTTATTGTACAGGGAAAATGTGTGTCCAAAACGGCTATCATGGAACAAAACTGTTTCTTTTCAATGCCTGTGACATTATTGAGAAAGATGAATTTAAAGAGGTAGAAGCCTATCGCAAAAGGTAATTATGCAACACCCTTCTATAATACAAAAAAGTTGCTATACATATATACAGGTTAAGGCCAGTGATTGTATATACTGTGATTGTAGGTTGTTTTCATCTGTAAAATGTGGATGCGTCTGAGAACACAACATCGCGTATTTCTGCTGGCTCAAAATTCTCAACCAAGGATGATTTCCTCAATAAGTATCCCGTAAAAAGCATTGTTGAGCTTCTTGATGTTGAAAAGGTACACCATATCCATACAGATTATAGTATTTAACCATGTTATTAAAGCATATGTGAATGAAACCTACAGTTTACGCGAGTTTGGTACACCATATCCATACTAATTTGTTTTGAAATTCTGATATACAGAACATCGCTTCTGTTATTGTTGGAACGATAATCGCCATACAAGAAGAGGAGGGCTGGTGGTATATGGGTTGCAAAAAGTGTAACAAGAAAGTGGTGAAAGACAGTGAGTTTGTTGATCTCGATGCTGATACACCAATGAAGTCAGCAAACACTGCTGATCAGTGGAGATGCACTAAATGCCATGAGATTGTCAAACACATTAAATCAATGTACGTATCTACATTTGTTGTAACCCTAACATATTACACCAATGTACGTGTTCAAGATGATTCTGGCACGATGTCGCTCTATTTGTTTAATGACGAAGTCCAGTCATTGTTGGGTGGTAGATCAGCATACCAACTTTGCAAAAAGTATGGGTTGAAGGTAATGTTTTAGTAATCTGTTTTATGAATCATCCATAACTATTCTTAAACATATCAAACTATTTGAATACCTAATATTGTATAACTTGGAATTTAGAATGCTGAGCAACAAGTCTTCCTAAGTGAGATCACTGGATTGGTTAGTAAACGGCTTGCCTTTAAAGTCACTATTGATGAATACAATCAGAAAAAGATGTTGCATGTATTCACTGTCTTGCGTCTATCGGATGATACTGAAATTATCAGTTCGCTCACCGCATCTGTTACACCTTTAAAGGTATCACTGATCATATTCTTTCACACCTTCTCTTACGACATATTATAACCTTCTTTGTTTAATTGTTTGTATTAATAGGACACTGAGGCTACAAGTTGTAAGGTTGTTGGGATATCTTCATTGGTAAAGTCCTCAACTACATTCGCAATTCAATGGTATAAAATGCGTGTACAAAGCATTGTTTACATGTTACAATATTACTTGCAGGATCTTGAATCTCAAACCGATGAAAATGTGACACCAATCAACCTGTTGAAAAGTACCGCCACAAGCCCTCCTGCGAAAAAGGATAGAGGTAAACGTCCTTCGGATTCGGAAGCAGCCACTGAGTGTTCAAATACCAAAAGGCAACTACTGGACATTAAACAAGAGAAAAATCCTTGACTATTGATGCAGTGTTTGAAAGAAACATGCTTTGCAATAAACTAAAGGAACAAACATTTCATTTAAATAAGTTATGTTCTTCAGATTTTGTGACATGGGGAGTCCCATTCACAACAGTTACTTTTGGTTTGTCTTTTTAATGGGGAGTCCCATTAAGTTGTTTGCACCACTTTGGATTATGGAATTGGTTACTATTTTTGTCTTTGCATACTAATCATTTATGTATTAGAATTGATATTCTTTTTTTGTTTCATTTTCAACAGGCACTGACTTTTCAAGTTTAAAGATGAGCTTAAGGTGGAAACAGTAGGGAAGTTTAAAAGGCTTTGGTTGAGAAGAGTTGGCTGTGAATGACAACGAAAGACCACATTGGGTTCAGAATGAGCATAGAGCTATTTGGATATCCGATTAGATTGTAGCAACCGCATTCTATTTTGTATTTATCAAGCCATTATATCTTTACAATTCCTATTTGTGTAAGTTGTAACAAAATTATGAATTCCCAATCAATGATGTTATCCATGCCCTTTTTTGTAACTACACTTTTCTCAATCATCTTTATTTTGTTATTTTAGGCCACGTACATATAGGAATTTTTGGTGTATGCAACAACAAATAACAATACATTAAAATTAACAACAACCGAATCTTTTAAATTTAAAATTTATTCACATCCCCACAAATCAGTTAAATGAAAATATGCTGTGATTTTGATATTAGGTATTGAAATAGATGGTCAACTACCAAATCATTTTCCCAATAAAATCTTTAAAGCTAAATCATTTATAAGTTTAATATTGATTGTCTATGATATAAATTGAGAAAATAAAGTGCATCTTCACCAATCTATTTTACACAAGAATGCCCCTACGATTGAACAGTGGTAATCGTAGGATTATGCTTGACAAGTAAGTTATCGTTTTTCCACACACAAACTCACTCTCTTAGCATATGTTGCATCTTGTATATTTCTATTATGTTTCCTTCTAACAGTGAATGGGGTGAAGCTCCTCCGACCATTGACATTTGCATTCATCATGGTGGTAGAGTTGTAACTTCAAATGTTCTTTACGATTATTGGGGTGACGATGAACTTATGATATGCAATGTGTCAATAGACAATATAACATACACGTCCATTAGACGATTAGTAGCACAACATTTATTTAATCACACTGACGTAGGATCATACTACTTGCGTGTTCCGAATGTCCAAATGGAAGAAGAATATAGTCTTCTTAAGATAGACCATGAATGGCATATAGATTCATGGCTATCTCAAATTCAAGATGGTCATGCATTGGATATTTACTTGGGTCATCGTACGTATCCGACTATTATTGACCCAAATCGTCAAATATGGCTCCAAAGACGTTGGGAACGAAACGGAATGATAAGTGGTCATGTGGATGCAATTCGAAGTGCAAGCCGGATACTTTTTCGATGAGTATAAGTACCACAAATTCACTTTTCATCAGCCAACTCCTACGAAACTTTTCAAAATTGTATGTTAACATTTTTAGCATCAGTAATCCATTCATAATGACGAATGATAACATTCTGCAATCCACCGTGTATTATCTTTTCTAAAACCTTATTTAGATAAATGCATCCATAAATAATAAAAATCACAACGTAGTTATACGTAAACACTAACTGGAACTTCTTACAAGGTCAATCCATATACATAATATATCCATATACATAATATATTGTCGACTACCTGATAATATAGATCATCTAGATACATAGAACTGATGTCTATGGCAATTTAAAACCATAGTTTAAAGTTTACTGACCCAAACATACGACACATTAACTTATAACTGCCTTATCAGGTAGGATTGTTCAAAACACTATCATCACATACACAAGCACCCAAAAATTAAACCTAAAGCAGCAAATAAAACAAGTCATTAAATATGTTCCCATCCAACATCATAACAGTTTCGTCTGATACGGTACCAAAATATATTCTACCATCCAAAGCATCTTCTTCTAACACATATGGAACAAGGGAATCATCACCGGTTTACGTGCATTCACCGTTTGTTTTTCATCCTTTACCATCCTCATAAGTTTGAACCTTACCGTTTTGTCTTTGTCCCACTTGCACCTCTTCTCAATATCCTTCCAATTAGTTTTTATGGTGACATGATTTTTACTGTCAGGCCTATCTTTATGTTTTTCCCAGTCCACGTTTACATAGAAAGATTCATCATGGTGTATCAGAACTTCGTTGTGGTACTTATACATTTCATAAGGCCCCGTAAAATGCCATGGTATTGTCTGCATTCAACAAATGATTTCCGTATACACAACATAAGTAAATGCACTATCCAAAAAAACACGATACTATAAATGAAAATGTAAAACATTGTTGCATGAAAAATAACAAACGCTTACCAGCCGACCTCTTTCAATTACGTAATCCAGAACATCTTGATAAAAGCAGTCTTTCTCATCATCATGCTCGGAGTGATTAAACCAGTCACATTTATGTTTCATGCGAGGATCTACATTTGGAAGATTGCAATGACATTAAAAGATGCAACTATATTATTATCAATCTTAAAAAAACAGCGAAACACATGTTTTTGAGAATTAGAATCTAATAAACATACCTTTGTCTATGGGGCTTTTTTTGAATGGTTTATCGCCGTTCAAAATTACACGCGGTATGTTCTCCAAACGCATTCCTAAACCAGCATCCGAAAATGAGATCATCGAGACAGTAGCTTCTTCAGTTTCAGTGAACACCATACGCGATCCAACCTTTAGTCCTTCCAAAAAAACCAGCAAATCCCATCCCGTTCCACTAAAACATGTCCGTGTGTGTTACCAGGAAGAGCAATGCAACTCTGTGTGACGGTCGTAGTCAGCAGGCCACTCACCATAACTCTGACTCTATTAATTTGAGGCAGAAATTGATGAGGAAGGAGCTGCATAACGAGTAAATATGTATTAAACAGAGTATATACAATTTTCATTAAAGTATGACCATCAATAAATTAATGATGAAGTACTTACATCTGACTGGCCAAGGTTTCCGAACATACCAAAGCAACGCCTTTTACGAGATCCTATATCAGCATTCAGATATCCACCAATTTCAGCACCAACATTATCATACGCAGTTACATAGTACATGTCTTCTCCTTGACGTATGAAATGTAATATTGCCACGTTCCGGTAACGACTGTCATCAACAAACTGCTTCCATTCGTCCGAGTGCAGTGCATAAAGGTTACCGGGTACTTTCTTGATCCATACTTTGTGCATTGTACATCTGTTGTGAATTAAATACAACCATGGACTGGTTGTGTACAGCTCATCCGTAAAGACACTTGGTAGAATCTGCATTCAACAACGCATTACGTAAATTTATTTTCAGTTTCCTGATATCCATATTGGTAAATTTACATATATATTATAAGTAACAATGGTTACAAATTACCTGCACTGTTCTAAGTTTCGTGTGTTCGCCGGCACGATAAATCGAGTCATCATTCTATTTAATCAAAAAAGAAACGTCTATTAGAAGGAACTTTCATGTTTTCAAAAACTTAGCAAAACTACAAGCATGCTTCAATAACCCATCTTAGACTACAATGTTATTTCCGAACATTTCTCTTTTAATCCAAAAAACTGTTTTCGTATTAATTTACAAATCAGGCTACTAACACAAGTAGTATTCAGCTAATTGTAGATCACGGGGTTTTTAGTTTTCTGCATGAAATACAACTTTCAAACTGTTATTATACTCCACAGTGCTTTACGAAATCTATATGCCCATATCGTATGATACTTTATCTATCTTCCTTTCATCGGATTAACGCATTACTGCCTTTTACCTTTATCAATAACTATGTTAAATCTTATTCTAAGTTATATCATATAATGACTTAATCCATTTCATTTCAATAAAACCTAACTAACAATAACAATTATTTTTGACTGGATTTTAACCATATGAAACATCTAACACTATTAATGTAACACCCCCAAAATTATCGCAATGGAAGATTGTGTCACTGGGGTATTACTTCATAGTTCACAACACAAGTTATAGAAAACGACTCTAAATGAGACGTTTTGAAATAAATTATCATTCGATTAAAATATCAGAGTTTACAAACTGGGCCCACAAGTTTGTGCAATCATAAAAAGTACAACATAAAAGTTGTAATATTTTTCGAATGATAATATATGCATCGTCTTCAAAATGTTTTTCCGTGCGCCTTCACATGTCATGCCAGCTAATTCCTTTCGAACCTGAGATAACATGCTGAAAAGTGTCAACACAAAGGTTGAGTGAGTTCATAGTTTTGTAAGCAAAATAGTTGATCATAAGATATCAAGTTTATGAAAGTAGTGGGCTACGTTGTATTATGCCCATAGTGTGTTTGATTGCCTAACCGGTCAATACAAATGATAGAAACCTCATAGGTTTGAAAAGAGTAGTGGACAATATATTTTGTAGTATAATTGCAATGTGTACAATTATCTTCTTGAAAGTTATTATTCCTCTAAGCTCATGGAACTCACGACTGACTGTTGTATATATATCACCGGACGATATATATATAAGTAACTTGTCCCGGGTAGGTATTTTGCCATATACCTAGGTAACCTCAAATATAGTGCGCCTTGTTATTTCCGATAACATAGACGGGTGCGTCAATTTCGATAGGCCTATCCACAATATTTGCGCTCACTCCCAGTGATTAGTGGCCCATGATGTTGGGGACTTTTTGCAAAAACAACTTAGTGGCATGCAATAATACAGTCAAGGCATTCAGTTTGCAAGTAATTGTCCATAATAAAGCATTTTAGCATATAGTAAAAGCAGTAGCATGTATCTCCCCCAAAAGAGTTTATAAAACAGTTAAACAAAAGTTCGGGCTATGAAACTCACTGTAGTGATCAGCAGCCGAGTGTAACGATATAATGTTTATCAACGGTAGAGTATGACAAGATCACGATCTTTAACGATTACCTACGAAAGCATAGTATCGCGTTTTAGTATGGTGTACGATATAAGTGTACAAGTATATGTAGTTTGTTGGCTTTCAATATGATGTTGTACATGAATCTTAAGTTAAGGTATCCCTTAAGTGTTGTTTGCCTTATAGCCCTTTTATAAATAACCTCGTACCATCGTTCGGGCTATCAAAATCAAGAGTTCGTGTAGTGAACGTATGAGCAGCCAGGACACTTTAAATCGTAAATCCACAACTCATCGATACGACGCCCCGAAGAAGCCTCTTTATGATAATGAAATTCCCTACTATTTTTGTACTTGTCATTTATAACTGAAGTATTTGACGAGACAAATGTTATATAAAACATGTGTCGTGTTTCGTCAAAGACTATTGATTGACTTATGTGACGATATGATGATATAAGTTGTCTGTCGTGAAGTAGTTTAACATGCCATATGGTCATTACTTAGTTTGTCAAAGTCTAACCCAATGAACCAATTTTTAAAACAAGAATCGACCATTAAGTCCAAACTAGCCACGCGGCTAAATTATGTTTAAACAACTTGAGATGATATTCAAGGTCATTCCTATGGTTATGTCTAAGTTTAAATAACTTAAGACAACAGCCTCGGCTTAACCTTGGCTTCGTTTCGGCCCCAAAGGATCAAAATACACTAAGGTTTCTTAGCCATGGTTGTTTTCCGGTATACAACAGGTCCGGTTAGTTTTTGTAGTGTTTAGGCTTTTTCGTTCACTTTCTGCTTATGCGCACCTGAGTTTTTATAGAAAAAGTCATTCCGAGCAACTTTTGTGCTTTATACTTTTGCTGATTCGGACCAGAAAATGGTTAAAACCTCGTTTTAAAATCGTTTCAGCAACTTTTTGTTCCAGCACTATATTCAACTCTAGTTATCTTCATTTGGCCATGACTTTTTAACCACAAGTACTCTTTAAGTGATTCAAAAGCCCAAGTTTTAGTTTTTAGTTCCTCTAATAGCTTCTCAAGCTTAATCAAGTCTAAAGTGCAAAGTTTACTTATATCAATAGTCTAATTACAAGTAATTACTTATATTTCATTGTAGAAAGTTTGGCTGCACATTCAGTCCTGCCAAAACGACCATAAGTTGAGTTCTACAACTTGTCTTGGATACATTTCATAAAACTGAGTTGACTTCCAGAAATGAACAGAACCATAGGCTTTTCCCAAATGAAATCTGGTGTGCAGATTTTGACGTGTTTCGCCATTTTGGCTCTCATTTACTCATCGGGATGAGTTATGAGGTGCGACACCCGGCTAAACGACCATAAGACATAGCTATACAAGCCTATATTTCTGAATTAATCTCAAAGTTTATTGAGATGATCATTTTAATCAATCTTTGGAACTGTTGCAGAATTCAGGTTCATAAAACCTATCTAAGGCTTGTTCTAGCTTCTTTTCATGTTACAAACCTCATGTACAACATCAATCATGCCATATTACATATTATACTACTTATATCAAGTTACATCCAATAATAATAGAGATTATTACAACCATATTGAATGAATATGAAAATTAACTCAAACCTTACAAAGGATGGGATGAAAAGTTACTAATAATCAAGCCTAACTTCTTTCAATCTTTAACCCTTGTCTTCAATCTTCAACCCAAGTCTTGAATATTTTCACCACATGATTCTAACCCTTATTAATCACCCAATAACCTTCTTATATTCAGCCCTTAAACCCTTGTATATCTCAAAATCTAACTATGGAATCACTAAAACAACCCAAGAATCATAACTAGCTACCTAAACCCTTCACTTTTGTAGTATAACTTGTTGTATGAAATCAAAAGAATGATGGAGCTACGGTTATTATGATGAACGACCAAGGAGAGGGTGAGAGGAGTACTAGGTAAAATTTGCATGTCCAAAATGAAGAGATAGTGCTAGTTTGGTGATTTAGCTCTTGCAAGTGTACACATGTTAACTACATGTTTTTATGTTATGTCTTAGTGAGACATGTGTCTCATGACACATTAGGAAACACTCACCTCATGGAATGAGGTGGTTATTGTGTAGTTTTTATACATCTTTGAGTTTACGAGGTGTAGTTTGGTCCCGGTAATTACTAATGTTAAGCCCTTAAGTCACGAAACTTAAAACCGGGTAACGTAAAAATGTAATACTTCCAAAAATGTTAAAACTTATTAACATACTCCAACTAGGTCTACTAAAAGTATGATAAGTCTAATGGGGTGCGTTTATGTTGTTAAAACCTAATAACGTAGGCTTGAGTACGCGTCTTACGTAAAGAGTAAAATATTTACGTAAAAAATAACAAAGTGCTTATAGTTCATATAAAATATGACTATTGGTGAAAATAGAGTATTTTGAACACCTAGACTTATCGTAGTCTTGTGTTGACCGTGAGAAAAGTTTACACGATTAAACTTTCATAATTATTAAAGTCACAACTTTAAATAATTATTTATAGCCAAAGGTTAAAAAAATGTTCAGAGTGTAATAATTCGAAACAGATTGAATTTAACTTGAGAAATTACCGGTTACTTTCAGTTACAGTATTTGCTTTTACGTTACAGTAAATGTCAAATAGTTAAAAGTCAAGGGTCCACTTTTAAGAAGTCAAAGGGTAAAATAGTGATTTTACCTTATGAAAATTTACGAGTTGCTACAGCCTCCACCTGTTACGGAAATCATGTCCTCATGATTTAGTTCGTGTTATGTGTTAATGATGTTCCCGAGAAGAGGTGAGGGTAATTCTATAATGGAACTTCGTCACTAAGTTCAGTGAGTGTTATCTGCTAACAGTATATTTGAGTTCATCTTCACGTTCCTACGTGAATTCAGGACCTCTTCTAGAGTTCCATTGAACCTTGAGAATATGAATGCGAATTTGCTTAAGTTATTTGACCTCATGGTCCATGATCTTAGTAGATTTTCCGATAAGATCAAATGTAAATCAATATGGATCCCTTCCAGAGAAATAGTGAGTGTCTCATCAGTATGACACTTCTTCATAATGCACACACGAAGGGCGGCGTGTACACTGCTAAGTTCGGGTGGTGGTTCGAGTCTAAAAGCTACCAGGCCAATTCTTGCTAATATCGTGTATAGTCCAATATATATTAAGTTTGGCTTTTCTAATTTCCACAAACGAATCATGCCTTACCGCTACGAGGCTTTCAACAAAACCTTAATCCTAGCATGAAATTTTGAAAGTTCACACTTACATCTGTATAACCTTTCTGGTGATAATGTGTGGCCTAATATTGCGGGGTCTGGAAGTGAATGTTGTACTAGATTCCTTACAAGGATTTCGTAAGCGGCAAGCTCAGAAATTCTAATCAGCAATTGTGCTAAATATTGCAAAGCCAAATATGCTTTAAGCATGCTTCTGGACAATGCTTTGTCAGGGCAAAATGTTGTTGCTCAATCTATTAGTTATTTAGAATACTCACTAGATTGCTTGGACTAAGTTAAAGAAATTATAATTCAAGAAGTATTGCCCTCGGAATGGGGTGCAATAAATGGAGGTGAAGTTTCCTTGCTGTCAGTGGTGTTGATATCATAACTTATATTCGTCGCTTTCAAGCGTTGGCAGTAGTGTGCCTAGTGATGGTCCCAACCAACGAGAGGTTATGGGAAGAGTTCATCTGAGAACTTCCTCTAAGTATTCAAGAGAACGTTTGATAACGCTACACGCGTCGTTCGGGGTCAAAGGAACTTCCTTTTCTTCGAGCAAGTTTTATAACACCCTAGGCAGTGAACCTAATCGTTGTAGTGTAGTATTAGGGTAAGCCACGGGTATTGATATCGTTCTATAGGGGAATAGGAATGCTAGTAAGAAGTTACTACGCTAAGGTTGGGGTTGAGGAAGATTATTTTTTATCATTTTTATATTTTTTAGAAAATGGAAAGGTACGAATCTCGGGGTTTGGATTTGGGGGTTGGTATTTCTACCGATTACTCTACTTATCTAATTATCTAATCTAAGGTGTATGTAGTCTATGTCTAATTATTGTGTGCTCGTATGATAGTTTAAAGATGTGTTTACTTAGGTTTTATTAATCCTTAATTATCTCCTATTGATGGTTGAATTGTCACGTCCTTATTCTTAATCGCGTTGTGTGTCTAAAGTCGTAGGGTATGCGTTTATCCCTAACTCTTTGAACCTACCAAAGGGTCTCGTCTACAAAATCTCTAGGAATTATAAACTCTAACTCTAAGGTACTCTTTGGATGGTTTAGCCTACAACTACTCTAGGTGTTATAGCCTAAGGTTCACAAAGATTAATCAAGCATTAACTACACAACGAATGACCTATCGCATTACCAGATCATTAACAATTAAGATAAGAGACAACCAATCAATATTCAATAATTAAGTTTCATATTCCCTAAGCAAACACACAAGTAAATTAGCCGGACATGGAGAACATGCAAGCATACACACAAATAATGAAGACATAATTGAATTAATGAAGTAAAACACTTATCTTGTGGTAATATAGGGTTTGGAACCTTAAAATACTGTACAAGACAGCCTTGGTTCGGTTTAGGTTTTTACTCCAAAAGACTACACACCAAAAACTGAAAAATTCGGATTCTATATATAAGATTACAATCGCGACGGCGTCACCTTATGATTTGTGACGCCGTCGGGTCGCCGTCATTAGGGTTTCGTCTTGGCCACGTTAGTCTTGCGACGGCGTCACCTTATGCTTGTGACGCCGTCCCCTTCAGTCTCTGATGCCGTCTGGATCAAATCCAGGCCGTATGAGTTGCAACGGCCTACTCTTTTAAAGCCTGACACCGTCACTTGAAAATAAGAAATTTGGCTACTGTCCCTTCACATAAGTGCTCTGACGACGTCACAATTAACACCTGACGCCGTCCCCTTGTATTTTAGGAGCTTGAGTGTCTCGATTCTTGACTTTGGCCATTTTCTTCGTATATCCGCGCCTTTTCGTCCAAATAAGTGCCATTCCAGCAATTTTGCCTTCAAGAGACCTAAAAAGTGAAAATGAACGATATTAATTAATAACGGATACAAAAGTGATCAAATAAGGGCTTAAACAACCCCTCAAAAAGGTACATTTTAAAACCTTATCAAATATCCCTACACTTGGTATTTGCTTGTCCTCAAGCAAATGTGCTTTTAGCCAATTAATTTATAAGTTAGGGGTCATGAAGCATTGGTTTAGAACATTGCACAACACATATAAGCCCCGCAAAAGTCATAACAAACACGGAAATTACATACTAGCACCTCACATGGGGTGTTTGGATACTCACATCTCTCGGGTGTATATGAAATATAACAAGTTGGAAAAGGAAGATAAACACTCATTAACCGGTCCTAGTACATAGATTACCATAGGCTTGAGAATAGATCAAACCTCTATCGCTTTGGCGTAAGCACCTAGGAAAGACTATCAAAGAGGTCTTTAAAGGGTTGTAATGTTAGGCTTACGGTAGGGAAACAAAGGTTTTGGTGGGATAGGCTATTTAGTGGTGGCAAGTCAAAAATCTTTATGTTACAAGCATATGAAGAATGACGTTGCTAAGCCAAGACTCGACACTCTAATCTCTAGATAACTGAAACAAACAAACATAAGATGAGTACAACGTGTTGGGTTTTAGGTTCTTTGGGTTATCGCGAAAAGGATAGGCTCTGAGGGGTTAACTAGGGTTATCGTGTACTAAAGATGAGTACAACGTGTTGGGTTTTAGGTTCTTTGGATTTGATGAGACAAAATAAATACAAGAATGAAACAAAGGGACTTAAAGTGAAAGAGATGAAACCTACAAAAAGATGGAAGGACTTGCTTGCAAAAGAAGATTTATTATCTAGTCCTTCGTAGTATTTAGTAAACCCTAATCCTCTAGTATATAAAGAGGACATGGGGTGTAGGTTTTAAATATACAAGTCTTCCATAATGTAGTCTAAAGAGGTGTGTGTGTATATAACCTAGACGTGTAGTTTATTGTAAACGTCTAGGTTAGTTGTTTACCTCCAAGATCTAAGGTGTCTTAGATCCCTGTTACAGTTAGGTAACACGTATTATTCTGATCAAATAATATTTGGAGGAGATTGGGTGAAAGTAAAACCTTGTGTCAATAATATATAATCTTCTTATTATTCCGCAGCGTATTGCATATGTTATTGTTAAACCCTAAGGCTCAAAACGATCTCAAGGAGTTTATCAAACTCCACAATAGGTATCAGAGATCGTTTTGAGCCTTAGGGTTTAACAATAACATATGTAATACGCAGCGGAATAATAAGAACATTATATATTATTGACACAAGGTTTTACTTTCACCCAATCTCCTCCAAATATTATTTGATCAGAATAATACGTGTTACCTAACTGTAACAAGGATCTAAGACACCTTAGATCTTGGAGGTAAACAACTAACCTAGACGTTTACAATAAACTACACGTCTAGGTTATACACACACACACCTTTAGACTACATTATGGAAGACTTGTATATTTAAAACCTACACCCCATGTCCTCTTTATATAATAGAGGATTATGGTTTACAAAATACTACGAAGGACTAGATAATAAATCTTCTTTTGCAAGCAAGTCCTTCCATCTTTTTGTAGGTTTCATCTCTTTCACTTTAAGTCCCTTTGTTTCATTCTTGTATTTATTTTGTCTCATCAAATCCAAAGAACCTAAAACCCAACAATCTTTCCCTATTTGATGATGATAAAACAAACAAAATCGTGTACGAACTTCCCTAGACGAAGTAGCAGAAGTTGAGATGTAAACATCTCCGTGAATGAAACATTCTTGTCTTCCTTTGTCTTCCCCTTAATCCATGCCATCGCACTCCAATATCTCTTCCCCTTTTTGTTATCAACAAATAGATAATGTAAACATTAGAAACTTTCCCTTGAGTGGTGCATGAAAATGATTCTTCAAATCAGTAAGCTCTATGTAATGATCACTTGTGAAGAAAACCAAGTATAACGATTTTGATGAAGAAGTAAAATAACCCAAACTTGTGTCTTATGTCTTGTACTATCCACTTGACTCCAAACTTATACTAACACCATATAAGTAGACCGCAATCTCTTGACAAAATCCTCATCTTCAATGAGACACTGAGCACTACAATGTAACTCCTTTAAGTGATAGTTAACTAGGTCTTCATCCATCCACCCCTTGACCTATGAAAACTAGATTTTGCAAGTCTTCGTCAACATCCTTTAAGGACGAACAAGTTACCTTAAAAGTAGGTATGATACTTTTAAGATATGATAAAACACGTATCCAAGTAATTCCACTTCACCTTCAAATAAGTGATAAATAACCTCCTTCGTAATCAATTCTTCAAATAATTCAAAAACAAGCTTTTTAAAACCTTTAAGAACAAATACCAATCTTCATGTGTGTGCGAACCAAAATCCCATGTGTGTATCACCAAAAATCGCAGTACCAAAAACATGTACAACTTCCCCTCAATTCCAAAACCTCATCAGCAGAAACGAATAACGCAAGAAACACCAGCAAATGAATTGAGATAACACTAGCACTGGTTTCGAGAAAACACTAGGAGTGGTTTCGAGAAAACACTAGGAGTGGTTTCGAGAAAACACTAGGAGTGGTTTCGAGAAAACACTAGGAGTGGTTTTGAGAAAACACTATCAGTGGTTTCAGAAAACACTATCAGTGGTTTCGAGAATACACTATCAGTGGTTTCGAGAATACACTATCAGTGGTTTCAGAAAACACTAGAAGTGGTTTCGTAAAAACACTATCAGTGGTTTCAGAAAACACTAGAAGTGGTTTCGTAAAAACACTAGGAAAGCTGCTTCTAACCATGAATCATAAACACCACACAATGTATAAACAACTTCCATCAAGAATTAGAACAAGTAACACAAATTCAAGAAGTTGAATATGCATGAAAACCCAAAAATTCGAATTATTAAACCAGTTTCTGCAGCCAACTTCTACATTGAATAACTTTTGATAGAGAGCTCAGATCGACAATCCCTTCAGTGAAAAGTTAGATGAATATATAGAGAACGTCCACCAAAAAATTCGTCATGATCCAACGGTTAACGAAAAAGTTATCGCGTTTTTAAAACTGTGCTGCAGAAAAATACGAGAATTTTCAGATTCGTAGTGTTTCTTCTTTTCGCCATTCTTCGATCAATAAAACCTTGAGAATCCCTAGGTAACGAGCTCCCCGAGCTCTGATACCAATTGTGGAGTTTGATAAACTCCTGGAGATCGTTTTGGGCCTTAGGGTTTAACAATAACATATGCAATACGCAGCAGAAGAATAAGAACATTATATATTATTGACACAAGATTTTACTTTCACCCAATCTCCTCCAAATATTATTTGATCAGAATAATATGTGTTACCTAACTGTAACCGGGATCTAAGACACCTTAGATCTTGGAGGTAAACAACTAACCTAGACGTTTACAATAAACTACACGTCTAGGTTATACACACACACACACACCTTTAGACTACATTATGGAAGACTTGTATATTTAAAACCTACACCCCATGTCCTCTTTATATACTAGAGGATTATGGTTTACAAAATACTACGAAGGACTAGATAATAAATCTTCTTTTGCAAGCAAGTCCTTCCATCTTTTTGTAGGTTTCATCTCTTTCACTTTAAGTCCCTTTGTTTCATTCTTGTATTTATTTTGTCTCATCAAATCCAAAGAACCTAAAACCCAACAATCTTCCCCTATTTGATGATGATAAAACAAACAAAATCGTGTACGAACTTCCCTAGACGAAGTAGCAGAAGTTGAGATGTAAACATCTCCGTGAATGAAACATTCTTGTCTTCCTTTGTCTTCCCCTTAATCCATGCCATCGCACTCCAATATCTCTTCCCCTTTTTTGTTATCAACAAATAGAGAATGTAAACATTAGAAACTTCCCCTTGAGTGGTGCATGAAAATGATTCTTCAAATCAGTAAGCTCTATGTAATGATCACTTGTGAAGAAAACCAAGTATAACTGTCACACCCCCAAATTACCTGTTTTACAGCGGAATGGAATACCTTGGGGAGGACTGTCATAGCATCAAAGTTACAGTTATATCAAACGACCTAAAGTGTCATTTTGAAAATATCGTTTGATTCATTAAAATAATCAGAGTTTACAAACATTAGGTCCCAAAAGATTTCCAATATATCAAAACGAGTTTGTTACAATCAAACGATAGTTAAGTGCATAAAATATAGGTGAGACGCGTCGACACCGCGACTCTATGATAAGTCCACATGCATGCCATGAAGTGAATGCCTTAGATACCTGAGATAAAACATGCTAAAAGTGTCAACACAATGGTTGAGTGAGTTCATAGAGTTTGGTTAACAAGTAAAGCTTTTAAAGAGCGTTCATGCAACAAAGGCAAAGTTTTTGGTCATTTAGAATAGTCCACAAAGCAAAGGCATCGTAAATCCACTCAGTTCCAAGTTCCGCCCATACAAAACTTGCAACCTGTGTGTTCACAACCCACTGCCAAAATATGTCTAGCTTATGTTCAAGCACACGTGGTCAAATGAGTTCACAAAGCAAAGGCATTGTAAATCCACTCAGTTCCAAGTTCCGCCCATACAAAACTTGTAACCTGTGTGTTCACAACCCACTGCCAAAAGTAGTATGTCTAATAATCAAGTGCACGTTATCATAATAATTCATAGTATCGCACCACGTATATAATAATGTATGCCAGGAAAAGCCCCTAGAATAAATAATATTCGTCCCATAACATAGTGGACGAGAGGTTGGCCGACCTCTAATAGCGCTATCCATACTACCTACTAATAGGAGACTAACAATGCGAATGTACGAACAGTACATCATACAACTATTATATACAATTAAGAACACTCCGAACATGGGAGAATTTGCACTGCTCCGAACATGGGAGACTTAGATTGAGAACGCTCCGTAACATAGTGAGACGTTCTGCTCCGGACCGGGGAGGCTTTAATTTGAGAACGCTCCGTAACAAGTGAGACGCTCTCCTCCGGACCTGGGAGGCTTTGGGTTGCTCCGAACAAGGGAGACTTTATAGTGATGCTCCGATCACGGGAGACTTTATAGTGATGCTCTGAACATGGGAGACTTTAGGTCAAGGTCATAGCACGTACGGTTCAATAAATTCAAACAAGTCATAAGTTCGTATTTAAGTTCAGGGGTTCCATTCAAAAGTTCGTAATTAAGTTCAAAGATTTAAGTCGAGTTCAAAATTTTAGAACAGTCAAAGAGCTCGAATAATAACAAAAGGTTCAAGATAGTCGAAGCGTTCAAAATCACGTCAAACAAGTTTAAAATATATCAAAAGGTTAAAAGAGTTTAACTATATGTCAAAAGTTCAAATCAAGTCCAAAGTGTTCAAATCTATGCCAATAGGTTCCTATCAAGTTAAAAGAGTTCCAATATATATGTCGAAGGCTCAAAATCAAGGAAAGTGGTCCAAATAATGATGTTCATAACATAGTGATCAATTTAGTTCGGGCACAATCTACTTACTAGCATAAGTAGTGAAACAGGAGGGTAACAAGTTCATGATAGTTCAAACGATTTAGTTTAAGTTCATATGAGTGTAAGGTGAAAGCATTTAGTTGAGCATGTATCTCCCCCGAAAAGTTTATAAAACAATTAAACGAGTAAAAGTGGGGCTACGAACTCACCTGTTGCAATAGTTACGATGACAAAGTGGATGCACAGAAATGAGACGCAACTCTCTAAACGCGACCTATTATGAATGATATGATCTAATGTAAGCAATGAAATGATGCTACACATGCAAATACGTATGTTATCGATACCACTCGTGAAATTTGAAAATAATGTTTATCGTCGAAAAATACATTTTTGACGTCTCGTTAAGTTAATAAACACTTTTCATGTAAATATGTTGAAACGGTATTCCACGATCCTCATTCGGTGTTTTATTGGTAAATATAATGTTTTCATCGTAAAATGACACTTTTCATACTTTGAAAATATGCCCAAAATGGCCTCGTAAAACTAGTCGTGAAATATTGTACGTTAAGGGTCAGTGATGAAACTCGGCGTTTTTGAAAACCTTGCAACAATGTCTAGAAGTCGTATCATTTAACTTTTGACCATACGGGTCTCGATCAATGAGAAAAATGGCTCTCAACATGACGTATTACAAAAACTGTTTTAGACTTAGGTTTATTTTGCTATTAGAAGCTGTCAAAATAAATAGAGTTTCGTCGGGTTTCGAACGTGTATATCTTGGTCATTATAAGCTTGTTTTCTACGTTCTTTATATCCACGGTTTCGTATTAACCTATACTAATATATTTTTGATAAATCGACTTATTTAGATAACGCTTAAGACTCATTTTTGACCCGTAAAAATCTGGACAACATGCTGAATTTTCCGGAAAAATAGTTTTCGTCGTTAAACTTGAAAATAGCATAACTTCTTCGTTATAACTCCGTTTTAACCCGTCCAAGCGACCACTTTTTCGTTTTAAAGTATATTTTCTGAATATCTAGCCCAAAATATTTTACAAACTCCCGAAATTTCCAGATTTCACAAATAAGATCAGACCACTATTTATTGTTGTCGAAATGATTTTTCTCGCGTAATACTTATTCTAACCACTTCAAATCAACGCCAAAGCTATTCTAAACCTACCATACACCTTCTTAGGGTGTCATGGGTTCCTAAACATCATAAAAAAAATGATATGTTTCAAGGGATAATTATAGGATGATATATATTCATTATAAGTACTTAAAAACAAATAAAGTGGTATAGATTCACAAGTAACTTGCATGTTTTCTTGCAAAAATGATGAAATAACATAAATATGAATATGAAAGAGTTATGAAGATCATGAAATGCTTACTTGAATGATGAAGAGATTTTTATTGCAATTACATAATCAACCTAGAGGTTTATATTTCAAAACCTTAAGATATATAACTAGTAGAGATTGATAAACACATGAACCTTGAGAAATTATTTTGTTTCTTCTTCTTTCTTGCCATGGCCGAATTTTAGAGGTTAGATATGAGAGAGTTTAATGGTTTTTCACCTTTTAGATATTATGTAATATGTGTTAGTATTATTATATAATAAAAATAAGTAAGCATTATTGTGTCTAAATGATATTTTGCTCAAAAGGTGTTGTGTCATGCATTTTAGTCGACAAAGATAAAACAAAAGCAAGAATAATGAATTTTGTATGACTAAAGTAACATAGTGTAAGTAATATAGGTTAGTTGTATGTAATATTAAGTATTTAGGGTAGCGTTAGCTAGAAATAAATTTTAACGGAACAAAATAAAATATATCAAAGTCATAAAATTATAAAAATACATTTCTTATAAAAATTTAGTGAAATAATAATTATCGAGTAGTATTTACGAAAACCGTCGTAAATATATATACATAACAATTTATATACAAAATAAATTTGAAACACCGGGTAAACTAATAATATAATTTGTATAGTCTTATTATAAGTATAAAAATATATAGGGATAATTTTTGGAAGTGTCGGAATCAAATGTTCAAAATAATTAATTACGCGATAGCGTTTATTTAATAAGAAATTATACGTTTAATGAAATATAAATTTGAAAAATGACCGAAAATTGAGAATTGTGACATTCTTCCCATGTCAGAGGAATCACGTCCTCGTGATTCGATTAATGATAATATGGTCCGAACCTTGACAAGGGTTCTAAAAGTTCATGCTCGTGTATAGTCTAAATGATCATGTCAATGCTCATGCATATGAGTTCCTCATCCAACTAGGTACGTTCCCGTGCTATCGTGACCATTTCCCATCCTAAAAACATGCTCTCTTATGATTAGGTTTGATGAGGCAAGCTTTCCCATTCTCGAGCAAAACCCTCAAAAGATTTTTAGGTAACCGATTTTTACTTAATCTCACAACTCATCAAACAAGAACTGTCATGAGATTAGGCTAAATCGGTTTGAGCAAAAACTTGTTTCTAGCTTGATCTTTGCAAATCATCAAACAAGAACTGTCGCTCGGATCAAACTGGAAACAAGTGGTTTGAAGA
This sequence comes from Chrysanthemum seticuspe, assembly GCA_019973895.1. Classification (NCBI taxonomy): domain Eukaryota; kingdom Viridiplantae; phylum Streptophyta; class Magnoliopsida; order Asterales; family Asteraceae; genus Chrysanthemum; species Chrysanthemum seticuspe. The sequence goes on from BPTQ01000007.1 coordinate 174,977,715, forward strand.
AAATCTTTTGAAAATTTGGCTCGATTATGGAATTGCTTACACATATGAGACTACTACTCCCTTCATTGCATGATTCTTCCTGAATTAGACATAGGTGATCAGGCTATGTATAATTTAGGAGTAACTATGCAATGCTTGGACTAATCGACTCATATGATGTTAGGTGTTGAGTCATAAATCCGCATGTACAATGAGTATGCACTTATAATGATATGATGATATGCTATGATGATGTAGTTATAGTCTAGGGTCAATGATGCAACCTAGTTCTCTATAACCGATGCTTTGATACCAATCTGTCACACCCCCAAATTACCTGTTTTACAGCGGAATGGAATACCTTGGGGAGGACTGTCATAGCATCAAAGTTACAGTTATATCGAACGACCTAAAGTGTCGTTTTGAAAATATCATTTGATTCATTAAAATAATCAGAGTTTACAAACATTAGGTCCCAAAAGATTTCCAATATATCAAAACGAGTTTGTTACAATCAAACGACAGTTAAGTGCATAAAATATAGGTGAGACGCGTCGACACCGCGACTCTATGATAAGTCCACATGCATGCCATGAAGTGAATGCCTTAGATACCTGAGATAAAACATGCTAAAAGTGTCAACACAATGGTTGAGTGAGTTCATAGAGTTTGGTTAACAAGTAAAGCTTTTAAAGAGCGTTCATGCAACAAAGGCAAAGTTTTTGGTCATTTAGAATAGTCCACAAAGCAAAGGCATCGTAAATCCAATCAGTTCCAAGTTCCGCCCATACAAAACTTGCAACCTGTGTGTTCACAACCCACTGCCAAAATATGTCTAGCTTATGTTCAAGCACACGTGGTCAAATGAGTTCACAAAGCAAAGGCATTGTAAATCCACTCAGTTCCAAGTTCCGCCCATACAAAACTTGTAACCTGTGTGTTCACAACCCACTGCCAAAAGTAGTATGTCTAATAATCAAGTGCACGTTATCATAACAATTCATAGTATCGCACCACGTATATAATAATGTATGCCAGTCAAAGCCCCTAGAATAAATAATATGCGTCCCGTAACATAGTGGACGATAGGTTGGCCGACCTCTAATAGCGCTATCCATACTACCTACTAATAGGAGACTAACAATGCGAATGTACGAACAGTACATCATACAACTATTATCTGCAATTAAGAACACTCCGAACATGGGAGAATTTGCACTGCTCCGAACATGGGAGACTTAGATTGAGAACGCTCCGTAACATAGTGAGACGTTCTGCTCCGGACCGGGGAGGCTTTAATTTGAGAACGCTCCGTAACATAGTGAGACGCTCTGCTCCGGACCTGGGAGGCTTTGGGTTGCTCCAAAAAAGGGAGACTTTATAGTGATGCTCCGATCATGGGAGACTTTATAGTGATGCTCTGAACATGGGAGACTTTAGGTCAAGGTCATAGCACGTACGGTTCAATAAATTCAAACAAGTCATAAGTTCGTATTTAAGTTCAGGGGTTCCATTCAAAAGTTCGTAATTAAGTTCAAAGATTTAAGTCGAGTTCAAAAGTTCAGAACAGTCAAAGAGCTCGAATAATATCAAAAGGTTCATGATAGTCGAAGCGTTCAAAACCACGTCAAACAAGTTTAAAATATATCAAAAGGGTCCTTTACAGGTTAAAAGAGTTTAACTATATGTCAAAAGTTCAAATCAAGTCCAAAGTGTTCAAATCTATACCAATAGGTTCCTATCAAGTTAAAAGAGTTCCAATATATATGTCGAAGGCTCAAAATCAAGGAAAGTGGTCCAAATAATGATGTTCATAACATAGTGATCAATTTAGTTCGGGCACAATCTACTTACTAGCATAAGTAGTGAAACAGGAGGGTAACAAGTTCATGATAGTTCAAACGATATAGTTTAAGTTCATATGAGTGTAAGGTGAAAGCATTTAGTTGAGCATGTATCTCCCCCGAAAAGTTTATAAAACAATTAAACGAGTAAAAGTGGGGCTACGAACTCACCTGTTGCAATAGTTACGATGACAAAGTGGATGCACAGAAATGAGACGCAACTCTCTAACCACGACCTATTATGAATGAGATGATCTAATGTAAGCAATGAAATGATGCTACACATGCAAATACGTATGTTATCGATACCACTCGTGAAATTTGAAAATAATGTTTATCGTCGAAAAATACATTTTTGACGTCTCGTTAAGTTAATAAACACTTTTCATGTAAATATGTTGAAACGGTATTCCAAGATCCTCATTCGGTGTTTTATTGGTAAATATAATGTTTTCGTCGTAAAATGACACTTTTCAAACTTTGAAAATATGCCCAAAATGGCCTCGTAAAACTAGTCGTGAAATATTGTACGTTAAGGGTCAGTGATGAAACTCGGCGTTTTTGAAAACCTTGCAACAATGTCTAGAAGTCGTATCATTTAACTTTTGACCATACGGGTCTCGATCAATGAGAAAAATGGCTCACAACATGACGTATTACAAAAACTGTTTTAGACTTAGGTTTATTTTGCTATTAGAAGCTGTCAAAATAAATAGAGTTTCGTCAGGTTTCAAACGTGTATATCTTGGTCGTTATAAGCTTGTTTTCTACGTTCTTTATATCCACGGTTTCGTATTAACCTATACTAATATATTTTTGATAAATCGACTCATTTAGATAACGCTTAAGACTCATTTTTGACCTGTAAAAATCTGGACAACATGCTGAATTTTCCGGAAAAATAGTTTTCGTCGTTAAACTTGAAAATAGCATAACTTCTTCGTTATAACTCCGTTTTAACCCGTCCAAGAGACCACGTTTTCGTTTTAAAGTATATTTTCTGAATATATAGCCCAAAATATTTTACAAACTCCCGAAATTTCCAGATTTCACAAATAAGATCAGACCACTATTTATTGTTGTCGAAATGATTTTTCTCGCGTAATACTTATTCTAACCACTTCAAATCAACGCCAAAGCTATTCTAAACCTACCATACACCTTCTTAGGGTGTCATGGGTTCCTAAACATCATAAAAAAAATGATATGTTTCAAAGGATAATTATAGGATGATATATATTCATTATAAGTACTTAAAAAGAAATAAAGTGGTATAGATTCACAAGTAACTTGCATGTTTTCTTGCAAAAATGATGAAATAACATAAATATGAATATGAAAGAGTTATGAAGATCATGAAATGCTTACTTGAATGATGAAGGGATTTTTATTGCAATTACATAATCAACCTAGAGGTTTATATTTCAAAACCTTAAGATATATAACTAGTTGAGATTGATAAACACATGAACCATGAGAAATTATTTTGTTTCTTCTTCTTTCTTGCCATGGCCGAATTTTAGAGGTTGGATATGAGAGAGTTTAATGGTTTTTCACCTTTTAGATATTATGTAATATGTGTTAGTATTATTATATAATAAAAATAAGTAAGCAGTATTGTGTCTAAATGATATTTTGCTCAAAAGGTGTTGTGTCATGCATTTTAGTCGACAAAGATAAAACAAAAGCAAGAATAATGAATTTTGTATGACTAAAGTAACATAGTGTAAGTAATATAGGTAAGTTGTATGTAATATTAAGTATTTAGGTAGCGTTAGCTAGAAATAAATTTTAACGGAACAAAATAAAATATATCAAAGTCATAAAATTATAAAAATACATTTCTTATAAAAATTTAGTGAAATAATAATTATCGAGTAGTATTTACGAAAACCGTCGTAAATATATATACATAACAATTTATATACAAAATAAATTTAAAACACCGGGTAAACTAATAATATAATTTTTATAGTCTTATTATAAGTATAAAAATATATAGGGATAATTTTTGGAAGTTTCGGAATCAAATGTTCAAAATAATTAATTACACGATAGCGTTTATTTAATAAGAAATTATACGTTTAATGAAATATAAATTTGAAAAATGACCGAAAATTGAGAATTGTGACAATAACGAATTTGATGAAGAAGTAAAATAACCCAAAATTGTGTCTTATGTCTTGTACTATCCACTTGACTCCAAACTTATACTAACACCATATAAGTAGACCGCAATCTCTTGACAAAATCCTCATCTTCAATGAGACACTGAGCACTACAATGTAACTCCTTTAAGTGATAGTTAACTAGGTCTTCATCCATCCAACCCTTGACCTATGAAAACTAGATTTTGCAAGTCTTCGTCAACATCCTTTAAGCACGAACAAGTTACCTTAAAAGTAGGTATGATACTTTTAAGATATGATAAAACACGTATCCAAGTAATTCCACTTCACCTTCAAATAAGTGATAAATAACCTCCTTCGTAATCAATTCTTCAAATAATTCAAAAACAAGCTTTTTAAAACATTTAAGAACAAATACCAATCTTCATGTGTGTGCGAACCAAAATCCCATGTGTGTATCACCAAAAATCGCAGTACCAAAAACATGTACAGCTTCCCCTCAATTCCAAAACCTCATCAGCAGAAACGAATAACGCAAGAAACACCAACAAATGAATTGAGATAACACTAGCAGTGGTTTCGAGAAAACACTAGCAGTGGTTTTGAGAAAACACTAGGAGTGGTTTCGAGAAAACACTATCAGTGGTTTCAGAAAACACTATCAGTGGTTTCGAGAATACACTATCAGTGGTTTCGAGAATACACTATCAGTGGTTTTAGAAAACACTAGAAGTGGTTTCGTAAAAACACTATCAGTGGTTTCAGAAAACACTAGAATGGTTTCGTAAAAACACTAGGAAAGCTGCTTCTAACCATGAATCATAAACACCACACAATGTATAAACAACTTCCATCAAGAATTAGAACAAGTAACACAAATTCAAGAAGTTGAATATGCACGAAAACCCAAAAATTCGAATTATTAAACCAGTTTCTGCAGCCAACTTCGACATTGAATAACTTTTGATAGAGAGCTCAGATCGACAATCCCTTCGGTGAAAAGTTAGATGAATATATAGAGAACGTCCACCAAAAATTTCGTCATGATCAACGGTTAACGAAAAAGTTATCGCGTTTTTAAAACTGTGTTGTAGAAAAATACAAGAATTTTCAGATTCGTAGTTTTTCTTCTTTTCGTCATTCTTCGATCAATAAAACCTTGAGAATCCCTAGGTAACGAGCTCCCCGAGCTCTGATACCAATTGTGGAGTTTGATTAACTCCTTGAGATCGTTTTGAGCCTTAGGGTTTAACAATAACATATGCAATACGCAGCGGAATAATAAGAACATTATATATTATTGACACAAGGTTTTACTTTCACCCAATCTCCTCCAAATATTATTTGATCAGAATAATACGTGTTACCTAACTGTAACAGGGATCTAAGACACCTTAGATCTTGGAGGTAAACAACTAACCTAGACGTTTACAATAAACTACACGTCTAGGTTATACACACACACACACCTTTAGACTACATTATGGAAGACTTGTATATTTAAAACCTACACCCCATGTCCTCTTTATATACTAGAGGATTATGGTTTACAAAATACTACGAATGACTATATAATAAATCTTCTTTTTCAAGCAAGTCCTTCCATCTTTTTATAGGTTTCATCTCTTTCACTTTAAGTCCCTTTGTTTCATTCTTGTATTTATTTTGTCTCATCAAATCCAAAGAACCTAAAACCCAACAATCTTCCCCTATTTGATGATGATAAAACAAACAAAATCATGTACGAACATCCCTAGACAAAGTAGCAGAAGTTGAGATGTAAACATCTCCGTGAATGAAACATTCTTGTCTTCCTTTGTCTTCCCCTTAATCCATGCCATCGCACTCCAATATCTCTTCCCCTTTTTGTTATCAACAAATAAAGAATGTAAACATTAGAAACTTCCCCTTGAGTGGTGCATGAAAATGATTCTTCAAATCAGTAAGCTCTATGTAATGATCACTTGTGAAGAAAACCAAGTATAACGAATTTGATGAAGAAGTAAAATAACCCAAGCAGCGGCGCCAAAATTTTGATCCGCGCAAAACCGTCAAGTTCTCTCACGCAAGCGTAAGAAAACTTAAAACAGCTTAAACGCGAATGCAATGAAGATCAGGGGAGCATAGTGTTTCCCCGGGTCGTTATGTCCCAGCGAGCTATGCAATGGATCATCAAACGAATAGTGATCGGGAGATTTGGATGGAAAAGGAGATTTGGGAATGAGATTATAACTACGAGAAGAGCCACAAATTAAGACGGCTTAAATGCAAATTAAAGAAAATTAAAAAGATAAAACCTATTAAATAAACGCTATCACTATAATTAAAGTGATGAACGTTTAAAACCTAAAACGTACGTTTAAATTAAAATCTACGCGACGTAAATATTAAAAAGTGAAACTAAAGCAATATTAACCCTAAAAATATGAAAAATACATTTTTACAATCCTAATGATAAAAGAAAATTTATAGAAAAAGAAAATTATTTTTATAACTAATTATCTAATTATTATTAATTAAAAACTAATTTTAACTATTTAATAATTACCTAAAATACAAAAAATTAGGAAATAAAGCTAGAAAAATAAAATTATGAAATGGAAAAGTCTAAAATATCAAACTAGACTTTTCAAAACTATTTTTTGTATTTTTATGGTTATTTTTCTATTTTTTATGATTTTTAAACTATTAAAAACTAATTAAAATATTTAAAAATGCAAATTTAACTAAGAAAAATATGGAAAAATACTTTTTTGGCCTTTTATATTTATCTTAACTTAATAAAATTGAAAAATTATTTTTTTGAACCTTTTTCTAATTTTTTGTATTAAATACTAATTAAAAATGCTTAAAAACTCATTTAAAATAGGAAAAATAGCAAATTAACTTAGAAAAATCTGAAAATTTCAGGAAAAGTCTAAAATGATATAAGGAAATAAGGAAAAATAGAAAAAGATGTGCTTATGTGGAGGATATAGAAACTGATGTGCCAAGTGCTTATAAATAAGCACTTGGATAAGCCAAAACCACACCAAAGGATACCAAACTGATACAGAGGCAACAAGATGCTAAAATAACTCTAAAGCAACAAGTATCAACAATCTATAACCTCTGGAATAGCAAATTGAACAGATTTGATATATGAGCTCATGGCAGAAATCAGTTGTGAGGGGGCCAACTTTGAGCTTATGCATAAGCCACACAATAAGCTAATATTGAAAAACAATAAATGGAACCTAAAGATAACCTGGGTCACTAACTAAAACCTAAAACTCAAACTTGGACAAGCTCAAATGAGCCAAATGCAAGTGCTGCAAGATCTACACATTACCTGTGCAGATCAGTGCAGTGTGCACAGGGCAAATGAGCTTGTTTTGACAAGCTCATTTGACCCTTATATAAAATTAACAAAATTATGAAAAAATGAGGACAAGAAACTAGACCAGCTGGGGATTTGAAAACATCAAGTTTCATTGAAATTGGCTTAAAGATGAGTGAATGAAAAATCACTCTCAGTTGGCCAAAACTGAGTTTTTCAACTTGACTTTTTGACAAAAGCTAAAAGTTTGACTTTCTTGAGCTTTGCTCTTGATTTAAGGACTGATAAGGAATTAATATGATGAAATACAATTACTACAACCTATCTTTATGTAATTTACACACAAAATAAGCTTTTAACTTGAAAATGACTCAACAGTAGGCTGCTAGGGCAGATTAGAGTGGATTTTGACTTTCTGTGTGTTTATATGCAATAAAATGACTGAGATGACTCAAGTTGTTGAAATAGAGACTAAGTATGCAGTTTTTGAGCACAAACCAAAGCTTGATCACAAATTCCTTAACTGATCCAAACACTAGTGTAGTTACTAGTATGCAATTTTAATTAACCAAACTACTGATCCAAGCTTATTTAACCATAAAAACAGATTTAATACTCCTAAATATAACTAGATGAAACCACTTTAATAGCAATATCACACTTAAACTGCCTACTCTAGATTATGTAGAAAAACAATACTCATATAGAAATGACAGTAATAAAATCACAACTAGACAAACTAGACTACTATAACATACTCACTTAAACAGAATTGACACAGACAAACAAATTAAACCTTTACACTATTGAATCAAATGGAAAACAAATTCATGAACTTACATATGTCCTGTCACTAAGACTTGAAACTGAGATCAATGAAACAGGACCCAATCTTGCTAACAACCCATCTTACATTCAAAATCAATACTAAATTCCTCCAAATGCCAAGATTACACCAGCAATCCTACCACATTGGAACTTCCTTTGCCATTGGTTTGACTTTCGTTGACTGAAATCCAAACTTGCATGAAATTTAAATGCAGGCTTACAAAAAACAATTATAAGCTTATATAAGCTTTTATGAGCTTATAAATGAGTTGGTGGAGATTTGAATATAAACAATTGAAACCTAAAATTGCAACAGTGGACTTAGAAACATGAAATGTCAAGACAATGTAAATTACCACTTGAAAACAGTTTTAATATACTCAAACAACTTAATTG
>BPTQ01000007.1:174986309-175038212 GCA_019973895.1 Chrysanthemum seticuspe
CTGATTTAACAACTTCTCAAGAGTAAGAATATCTCCCTCCGGATTAATCTCATGGTGATTAATCTCTTCCGGAATTGCATCACTCGTGTGAGGGGTTGATGAATGATCATCTTTAAGCAACTTCTCAATGAGAAGTATGTCCCCCTCGATGTCAATTGGAGCGTGATCAATTTCCCATGGAACAGAATCACTAGCCAAGTATGCTTCAATCTCTTCCAAGATGAAGTCGCTTCCCTCAAACGGAGTGAGAGAAGGAGTAGAATTGGCTATGATAGGTTGAGAAGATGTGGTGGGATCCCCACTCACAGAATTATGAGAATAACCAAGAACTTCTTGAGAGTACTCTTCAGAAGCAACATCAATGATATCTATTCGGTTAACCGACTCAGAATCATAGTTTGCGGAGTACCTCGAAGTTTGGTCAAGGTTAAAGGTGACAGCTTCATTACCAACACGTAATGTGATTTCTTGCTCAAATACATCAATGAGAGCACGGCCCGTTCTCAGGAATCCTCTTCCAACAATGAGAGGAACCCGCGGATCAGCATCGAAATCAACAACTACAAAGTCAGCTGGAAAATGGAACTTTCCTACTTTCACAAATACGTCCTCGGCAATTCCAAGAGGACGGGATATTGTACGATCTGCAAGCTCGAGAGTCATGCATGTAGGAGTAAGATCCGGAAGAGAAAGTTTCTTCCATACTGAATGAGGCATCAGGTTTATGCTTGCACCAAGATCGGCTAAGGCAAAGCATTCAACCATTCCTGGAAATACACAAGGTAAGAGGAACTTTCCAGGATCTCCAAGCTTCTCGGGAAGCTTCTTCAAGATAACTGCAGAGCAGTTCTCGTTGAGAGGAGTTTTAGCCATTTCAAACAGCTTTTCCTTGTTGCTTAACATGTGCTTGAGAGTTGATGCAAACTTGGGCATCAACATGATAGCATCCGCGAAGCTTATGTCAAAATGAAGTTCTTGGAAAATTTGAAAGAATTTTTCCATTTGTTGACTAGCTTTCTCGCGGAGCTTTTGCTCATGTAAATGTGATGGGTAAGGAATAGAAGATTTGGATTTTTCAATGGGAGCTACAGGAGGTTCAAAAACAACTCCAGGTTTGGTATTGGGTTTCGGGACAACCTGAGGATGGACATTGTTGGTACTTCCGTTATTAGTAGGAAGTTCCTTGTCCTTTGTCGCCTCAGGTTCACTTTCCACTACCTTCGGGGGAGAAGAAGAAGAGGTAGTAGGAATAGCGGGTCCATCATACGAAACACCACTTCTGGTTGTGATCGCCTTTGCATCGCCCCTCGGATTAGCGATCGTGTTGCTAGGTAAAGTACCTGAGCCCGAGGGTCGATCATTTAAAGACTTCTTTAATTCAGCGATCTGACTGACCAACACCCTGTTTGTCTCCTCTTGAGTCTTTATGAATTGCTTTAAAAGCTCATCAGATGTTGACACAGGAGGAGGTGGAGGGACAATTTGGGGTCTTATGTTCTGATTATAGCCAGAATTCCCTTGATTAGGGTTCATATTCCCCTGAAATTGATTCCCTCGATTGTAAGTGTTTTGATTAAGATTTCCTTGATGTTGGAAACCTTGATTGGGTCCGGAATAGAAATTACCTTGGTTTTGATAACCTTGGTTCATTCTTGGTTGGTTCTGATTCCGGTTAGGATTCTGGTTAAAACCGGGTGGTGCCTGATAAGTGTTAGCTCGGTAGTTTGGTTCATTCTGAGGACGGTATTGATTACCTCCTTGATTTGAAGTACCGGCTATAGCATTAGCTTCAAAAGGACTACCATCGGTGGCAGTACAGTTGTAGTATGCATGAGGACCACCACAAGTAACACAAACTTCAACTTTCTTCACTTCACCATATGAAGGTGTTTGTGTGAAAGTGACTTTCTTTTGGTTAGCAAGAACCAAAGCCTGAACAATATCCGTGAGTTTGTCAATCTTAGCATCGGTGCTAGATGTACTCACGGGAGATGAAGTAGAAGGTCCAGCATTAGACTGAGTCTGATATGTCTTTGTGCGGAAAGGACGGACCTGGGACTTGTTTTCAATGATTTGCAAGGCTTCTTTTGTGGTCTTGCTCAAGAAATTACCTCCCGCGGAGGCATTTAGAGAGTCTTGATTGGCCTGGTTCAGACCATTGTAGAAAGTATCCATTTGCATTAACTCGGTAAAACCATGATGCGGACACTTGCGGAGCAAGTCTTTGTAACGATCCCATGCCTCCCCGAATGATTCATCAAATCTCTGAGAGAATTTCATTATCTCATTCTTAAGACTTGTAGTTCGGGATGGAGGATAGAATTCGTTCACAAACTTTGTGACAAGATCTTCCCATGTCTCAATGGAACGAGGGGGTTGTTTCTCAAGCCAATTCCGGGCTTGTTCCTCTAGAGAAAATGGGAACAGAAGAAGCTTGATAGCTTCATGTAGGACATTCTTGTACTTGATGGTAGATGCAATCTTGTTAAACCATCGAATGTGTGCATGAGGATCATCCCGCTCAAAACCATAGAATTGGCTTTGGGTTACCAGATTAAGTAACCCGGTTTTGAGCTCAAAAGTATCAGCCACGATGGGTGGGACAACAATAGCATCTCCGTAACCCTCGATGGGTGCTTGGAGAAGCTCATTCATCGGCTTGTCTTCTGCCATTATGGCAGGTGGTGGTGGTGGTAGACGTTCCTCAGTCACAGCTGAAGGAGCAAAACGTCCTCTACGTCTACGAGGAATCTTTCCAAGTTCTGACAATGGACTTGTAGAACTGGAAGAACGAGTGCGCATGCACAAGGTATAAAAATCAGTTTTCAAAACAAATGCGAGGCAAAACGACAAGTGAACTTAACCAATAATCACAAATGAAATGGCTTCTTTGAAAAAGGTACACCAAATCACAAGGACACAAAGGTAAGTTTTAAATCTGATGTTCGGGAACTTATTATGGTCGCACCCCTAGTTAGGTAGTGCACTGCCTTGATTTGCGGTGGTTGATTTTTATGTATATATTAAGTATCACTGAAAAGACGTAGGTATAGATTTGTGCTGATGGGTTTAAAAACTTTTGGACAATATTTTTGGTATCGTCTCGTTTAACCAAATTGTATTTCTTTAAGAATCACCTTAAAAGAAACACAAGCTAGAAAACGTTACGATTGTTTTGTTGTTTTATATTTTGTTTGGTGTTGTTAACACTTTAGGAAAAGTGTTAATGAACTTTTTGATTTTGTTATAACTTTACAGAAAACTTTTTACAAACTGTGGTATATGTGCAAGTACGGGTTTGACAAATGTTTAGAACACGCTTACAGCCTCCCCGGCAGCGGCGCCAAAATTTGATCGGTGCAAACCCGTCAAGTTTTCTCACGTAGGCTAGCCACTTGTGAATGACCAGCCGTAAGGAACTTAAAACAGCTCAAACACCAATTGCAATTTAGATCAGGAGAATACAGTGGATTCCCAGGTCGTTAAGTCCCACGGAGGATGACTGGTGTTTAACACAATCAGATGTCGAATAACCACTAAGGATAGTGGTCAGTAAGGATTTTTGATGGATAATTACCTAAAGAAAAGATTAACAAATTACAGCGACTTAAATGCAAATTAAAGGAAATAAAAGATAAAATATATTAAATAAACGCTATCACTATTTTTACAATGATGTTTTTGATTTTATGTTTTTATAAAACTTAATTTAAAAACTACGTGACGTGCAAATAAAAACGTGATACTTACACAATATTAATCCTAAAAATATGAAAATGATATTTTTACAAACCTAATGATATAAGAAAATTTTAAGAAAAAGAAAATTATTTTTATAACTATTTAATTAATTATTATTAATTAAAAACTATTTTCAACTATTAAATTATAACCTAAATTACAAGAAAATAGGAAATAAACCTAGAAAAATAAAATTATGACTTGGAAAAATCTAAAATACCAAAAAAGAATTTTCAAAACTATTTTTATATTTTTCTGATTATTTTTCTATTTTTTATGGATTTTAAACTATTTAAAACTAATTAAATTACTAAAAATTACAAAATAAACTATGAAAAATCTGGAAAATTACTTTTTTTACTTTTTATATTTATCTAAACTTAATAAAAATGAAAAATTATTTTTTTGGACTTTTTCTGATTTAATTGTATTAAAAGCTATTTAAAATTACCTAAAAACTGTTTTTAATTAAGAAAAATAGCAAACAGTTATGAAAAATTATGAAAATTTCAGGAAAACTCTAAAATAATATTAGGAATCTAAGAAAATTAGAAAAACAAGTGCTTATGTGGAGGAATTAGGAACTGCTATCCAAGTGCTTATGAATAAGCACTTTAAAATAAGCAATAAGCTACCAACCAACACCAAACTGATACAGAAGCTAAATAATGCTAAAAGAACTTAAAAGAAACAAGTCTCAACTGCTCTTAACCTCTGATTGCAAGTATAACAGATTATGATGATTTGAGATGATAGGCTAAAAACAGTATGAGGCTACCAGATTTAAGCATATGAATAAGCACATGAATAAGCTGGAAACATGAAACAAAGACTTGTATCCTACACTAGACCTGGGTGACTATGTTTAAACCAAAAACCAAGCTTGGACAAGCTCTAATGAACCCTGTGTAAGCTGCACAAAACTGAGAAAAACTCAGCATAAGCTGAGCTTATGAACAGGGGAATTAGGACCAAGTAGAGAAGCTGTTTTGAAGCTTCTAAAAAATTTGCAAAATTAAAAAAAAATGGTAATAACAAAATAGACCAGCTAAACTTCTTGCACCTACAATTTCATGTAATTTGGCTCAAAAATGAGCTCATGAAAATTGTTTCTAGATGGGCTCAAAACCACTTTTCCAAGATTTGACTTTTAAGACAGAAGTGAGATGTTGACTAAAGTGAACTTTGATTCCAATTTTAGGACTGATAATGATGTAATATGATGTAATTACACTAATGCAAGCTATGTTTATTGAATCTTGACACAAAACAAGAGATTGCAAATCCAAAATCACAACAGATTAAGCAGTGAGACAGATTTTGATGATGTTTGACTTTTTGAACTAGCAGGCACAAAATAATGACTCAAATGAACACAACTAGACTAAGAAAATCATGAACCAAAAAGTTTTAGCTCTTGAACACACCTTAAGTACAGTTTAAGCTATAAACCAAACACCCTTTTACACTACTGATTAGCAAATGAGACTAGGCTAACTACTGTTTAAGCTAATAAAACTGATTAATCTGAGTTTACTTGCACTAAACACAACTAATTAGACATGTTTTAACCACTTAAAACTACTATAACAGATTGTGCTTATGAGACTTGGAGAATCACTTACAACTGTCCCAGCCACTATGGCTTGTCATTACTGAAATCAGAACCCATACTACACTAATCTATATCAAATCCAACCCACATCCATCTCTGCAACCACCCATTCCATTTCCAACCTGCTTGAACCCATTTTTGCTTCCCTGTTGACTTTTGTTGACTTTCAACTAATTAAGTTTGAAACTGATTAACAAGCTTATGAAAAGCTATATTAAGCTTAAACAAACTTGCTTGAACTTGAATAGAGGCTGTTTGAAGCTTGAAAATAAGAGTTGATACTTGAAATTTCAAACAGTGAACAAGAACATATGAGACTTAAGTGAAACTGTGATTTAAGGTTCAAATTGAATTACATTAACTAAACAACTTAGTTTTAACACCATGAAACTTGAAATTACAGATTTGAAAGCTAATTAAGATACTTTTCAAAAAAACGACATACAGAAATAAAAAAAAACTAAGTACTACTTCTTCTCTGCACTTCCTCTCTCTTTTATGCTCCAAAATCCTTCCACGTGGCCTTCTGAGCAGATCCCACCTTTCAATTCGACCAATGGTTGAGTTTTGAGTGTTATCACATTTTGGCGGGAAATGGGGATTTGACTTGTAGGGCTCTGTTTTATCAACTAGGGGGGGTGGCATTTAATGTGGTGGTAAAAGTAGGTAGTGGTGATGATGAGGGGTGGAGGAAAGGTGAGGTGATGGGAGGAGGGAGCAGGCAAGTGGTGTGCAGAGGGGAGGTGGAAGATAAACAGTGGTTGGCGGGTTTATCTGCTTTTGACTTTCTTTGACTAGGCAGGGTTCAAAATAGAAAGTGACAGGGGTCAAAGGAGTTTTGACAAGTCTTAGGTAATAATGACAAGGACTAATCTTGCACTTTCTGAATTATGAGGGACCAAACTGCCAATTTCACAAAGTTAACATAAGGACTGAATTTGACAAACTTTAATAGTGCAAGGACTATTTTTGACATTTTCAAATTTTCAAAGGACTAAACTTGACAATTTTGAAAGTTCAGGGACCTAAGTTGTAAATTTGTAATTTTAAGTTTCAAGGACCAATTTTGACAACTTAGGAATCCCTAGGGACTCAAAATGATATTTTTCTTTATTTGGATTTACCAGGGACTGTTTTTGACAACTTTTCAAACTTGGGGGACTAAAACTGCCAATTATGCAAACTTGATACGTTTTTCACCAGATTTTGATATTTTTGCATTTAAAACACATAAAACACTTATTTGTGATATTTTTATCATTTTGATGCATTTCTGAGTGTTTTCAGATGTTTTTGCAGTCTAATTTGTACAAAAATGATGAGTATTTACACACTCATCAAACACCAGAACAAGTTTTTTGGAAGAAAGACATGGATAAGCAAAAAGCTGATGACCTTATTGAAAAGAACTCTCCCCTTAGGAAAGTGCCCCCTGCTACTGTGTATCCTCAAAATACACCAATGCATCTAGTGCCTAGAACTCTTCCCACTAAAAGCAAGACCTTAATTAGCCTATATGTTGTATACCAACTATTCATTGATTTCGAGAAAACATGTAAGAAGAGAATCACACCCACAGGGATTACTGAAGGGGAAAGGGGTTTTGAGCAAACTAAAGAATGCTATTTAACTAAGGTCATGCCTTTCTTTAAACAATTAAAAAATCAATTTGAAAGTCTTCAAAAGGGTATAAATTCAGAGATTAAAGAAATGGAAAAGGAATTTGATAACATGATAATTGAGGTCAATGATTATGAACGTGAACTCAAATGTAATGAAATTGAAAGGAAGAATCTGCATATCTTAAATGAGAACTTGATTTCTAGTTGTGTTGCTCAAGATATGTTTTATACTGTTACGAAGTATTCTATTACTGCTTCTCAATTTTATGAATTATTTGTTGCTTTGAAAGTTTCCCATGATCGTGTCATTGAGCTTGAAAACAAAAACTCATAACTAAATGTGAAAATAGAACAGGATGATCATGATAACTTGGTAAAATATTTTTCTAAGTTAGAAGTTGAACATTTCAATTTGCAACTAAAATATCAACATCTCAAAGAAAATGTTAAAACCTCAAATATCAAGACATCCTCGGATGTTCCTGAGTTTGATGCAGTTTTTGAAATAAACAAACGGGACCAACAGATTCGAGCTCACTATAACACGATCAGAATGATGAAAACCCAAATTTCACAATTAAAGGGTGAAAAGAACAATGTGAATGGCTCCCAAATGCCTCATCCTTTAGATTCTCAGTACACTCAAAACTTTCATCTTCAAAACATCATTAATGTATTACAACAAGAAAATGAGAGTTTTCTAGAAGAAAATGAAAAGGTTAAACGACACTTTAAAGAATTATATGATTCAATGAAAGTCACTCGTGACAAGAACAATGAAAAAATAACTTCTTTGCAAAAGGAAATTGAGAATCTCAAGAGTCAGGTAAAAGGGAAAATGCCACTTGTCTGTAATAAGGATGTTGCTTCAAAGGCATCTGCGGATTCTAAGTATGTTGTGACTGTAAAATATATTCCTCCTCACATTAGAAATAACGAACTTGGGTTTCAAGAATATTTTTCGTACCTTAAGGATAGTCTAGAATGTCTTCGTGAGATTGTCGAAGAGGGTTGCATAAATAAACTACTTGATAGTGAAGTTAGGTATGCATGCTTATATGCCAAACGATCTCAGGAACTTTTAGAATGCTTAAGAGCAACATGCCCTAAATCCTTTGGTAAGAAAGATAAAATTGTTATGCCTTGCTCTATGCCTAGTGTTAAGCATGCAACCCATGATATGCCTTGTTCTGTGCCGAAGGTCAAGCATGTGAACTTTGATGTGCCTGCAAGTACTTAAGATCCTAGCACTTCTAGATCAGGAATGCATAAAGTAGTAAAACCAACTAATGTTCCCATCATTCCCTTTACAGGAGTAATCAGTGACACTAAGGCAAGCGGGTCAAAGCCTCCAGGCAATACAAAGCAAGATAGGACCTCGCAAGCTAAGAGTGATCAATGGAAGAAAGTAGAAGACCATCCTAGGAACAATAAGTATGTGTTGAATAAGACGAATCGTGTTGATTCTAGTATTAGCTATAAGCGTACTGTAATTAATTCGAATTCTGCTACTTCTTGCAAAACATGTAATGATTGTGTGATTTCTGGTATTAATCATGAATGTGTTGTGAATGATGTGAACAATTTTGTTATATCTTCGGTAAAAAATGTTAACACAAAAAAACAGGCTAAGAAGGTCAGAAGATCAAGGTGGAAGAGGGCTAGAAAACATTGGAAACCAACAGGAAGAAAATTTAGTAATATAGGTTATCATTGGATACCTACTGGCCGTAAATTCAATCTTAATGAGTTGTGCCCTAAATTATCTAGATCAATGCCCATTAGGAAATGGATGCCTACTGGTAGAACTATACCTTAAAGAAGTGACATACTTTGAATAGAGCTACTGTTACTACTAGTCCGACATCTACCTCTAATGATTTCATTGACTCTTTTTCTGATGTGGATGTTCCAATCTCGTTTTCTAACCAAGTGGAACCCATTCTCGCATGAGGATCCAAACTATCTAGTCATCCATACTTGCCTGTGTTCAACTGCAGGTCGTTCAAATTGTTCTGTGGTACCTGGACTCAGGCTGTTCCAAGCATATGACTGGAGATCGCTCGCGGCTCATGAACTTCATGAGTAAATTTATCGGTACTGTTAGATTCGGGAACGACCATTTTGGGGCAATTATGGGTTATGGAGATTATGTGGTTGGTGATAGTGTAATTTCCCGGGTATACTATGTTGAAGGTCTTGGTCAGAATTTGTTTTCTGTCGGTCAATTCTGTGATTCTGATTTAGAAGTGGCTTTTAGAAAACATACTCGTTTCGTTAGAGAACTTGATGGTGTGGAACTTTTAAGAGGAACTCGTGGTACAAACTTATACACCATCTCTATCGAAGATATGATGAAGTCTTCTCCAATCTGCTTGTTGTCAAAGGCTTCGAAAACAAAGTCATGGTTATGGCATCGTCGTCTCAATCACTTGAACTTTGGCACCATTAATGACCTTTCCAGAAAGGACCTTGTAAGAGGCTTACCCAGATTAAAGAATCAAAAAGATCATCTTTGTTCAGCATGACAATTGGGAAAAAGCAAGAAATATGCCCACAAACCCAAACCCGCAAACTTAGTTATGGAAGTTCTTCATACTCTTCATATGGATCTGTGCGGACCCATGACAGTGCAAACGATCAATGGGAAGAAATATGTATTAGTCGTTGTTGATGACTACTCTCGATTTACTTGAGTTAAGTTTTTGAGGACAAAGGATGAAACTCGAGATGTCATCATCAAACTTATCAAACATCTGCAGGTTTGACTTAACAAGACTGTTAGAATTATTCGAACAGACAATGGCACTGAGTTTGTTAACAAAGACCTAAGTCAATTTTATGAAAGCATTGGAATCAGTCATCAAAGAAGTGTTCCACGTACGCCTCAATAGAACGGTGTAGTTGAAAGACGAAATCGGACCCTTGTGGAAGCTGTAAGAACAATGCTTATTTACTCAAAGGTTCCAATGTTTCTTTGGGCTGAAACCATTGCCACTGCTTGCTACACCCAAAATCGTTCCCTCATACACACCACTCATGGAAAAACTCCATACGAACTTGTCCATAAATGAAAACCTGATCTCTCCTTCGTGTATTCGGTGCTTTGTGCTATCCAACGAATGATGGTCAAGATTTAGGTAAATTAAGAGCTAAGGCGGACATTGGAGTTTTTGTGGGTTATGCACCAAACAAGAAGGGTTACCAAATCTACAACAAAAGAACTCGAGATATCATGGAAACTATTCACGTCACGTTCGATGAGCTGTCTGGGCAAATGGCTCCAGGACAATCAAGTTCTGGACCCGCATCTCAACATTTGTTAAGTAATCCCATTAGTTCTTCTCTTGTACAAAATCCCTCACCAGCAATTCCATATGTACCCCTTTTGGAAAATGATTTGAAGAAATTCTTTGATCCAATGTTTGATGAACACTATGAGCCTATTGCTAATGATCAGTCTAATCCATCAATAGAGGCTGCCCCTAACCCAGTCAACATAGATAACCCTTCAGTTTCTATATCATTGAGTCAAGAAGCACCTATTGCAGATCACTCATCATCATCATCAAATCCTCAATCATCGAGTGTATTTGCTCCTGAACCAACTTCAGAACCATCTTCATAAGGAGATCCAAACTCTGCTACTTCAGTTCCTCAACAACAACCACACGAACACCTTAGAAAATGGACACATGACCATCCATTGGACAACATCATTGGAAACCCTTGTCGTCCAGTATCCACTCGTAAAAAACTTGCAACTGATGCCTTGTGGTGCTTCTTCAACTCCGTACTATCTAAGGTCAGACCAAAAGACGTTAAAACAGCAATGACTGAAGACAGCTGGTTCAATGCCATGCAAGATGAAATTCATGAGTTCGATCGACTAGATGTATGGGAATTAGTACCTGCTCCTGACTATGCTATGATCATTGCTCTAAAATGGATCTTCAAAGTAAAACTTGATGAGCATGGTGATGTGCTAAAGAACAAGGCTCGATTGGTTGCAAAAGGATACCGTCAAGAGGAGAGTATTGCATTTGAAGAATCATTTGCACCAGTTGTACGTATCGAGGCAATCAAAATCTTCCTGGCTAACGCTACCAGTAAGAACATGGTAGTCTATCAGATGGATGTTAAGACGGCTTTTCTTAACGGAGATCTGAAAGAAGTAGTATACGTCAGCCAACCTGAAGGTTTTGTGAATCCAGAGCATCCTACTCATGTATATAGCTTGAAGAAGGCCCTTTATGGTTTGAAGCATGCTCCAAGGGCATGGTACGACACGCTATCGAAGTTTATTGTATCTAATGGATTCAGCAAAGGAGCAGTTGATCCGACATTGTTCACTAGAAAGTCAGGCAAACACTTAATTCATGTTCAAATCTATGTTGATGATATTATTTTTGCCTCGATTGACCCTAATGAATGTGACCGTTTTTCTAAGGAGATGGGCTCCAAATTTCAAATGTCAATGATGGGACAAATGTCATTTTTCTTGGGATTACAAATTTCACAAAGTCCCGGAGGTATTTTTATCAATCATTCTAAATATGCTAATGAAATCTTAAAGAAATTTGGATTTGATTCTTATGACCCTATTGACACTCCCATGGTGGAGCGTACTAAACTGTATGAGGACCACTCAGGGATCATGGTTGACCAAACTAAATATCGTAGTATGATTGGGTCCCTGATGTACCTTACTGCCAGTAGACCGGACATTATGTTCGTTGTATGCATGTGTGCTAGATACCAGGAAAAGCCCACCAAAAAGCACCTTGAAGCGGTTAAACGGGTCTTTCGGTATCTCCAAGGAACCATCAACATGGGACTTTGGTACCCGAAAGACACCGGTATGTCACTAACTGCCTATGCAGATGTTGACCATGCAGGGTGTCAAGATACACGTCGAAGCACGTCAGGAGGTGCTCTGTTTTTGGGTGATAAACTTGTGAGCTGATCTTCAAAGAAACAAATGAGTACCTCAATATCCTCTACAAAGGCAAAATATATAGCCATGTCATCTTGTTGTGCTCAAATCCTATGGATGAGATCCGAATTATCTGACTATGGCTTTGAATTCAACAAAATCCCTCTGTATTGTGATAACAAGAGTGCCATTGCTCTCTCTTGCAACAACGTTCAACACTCAAGAGCAAAGCATATCGACATTCGACATCGTTTCATCAGGGAGCTAGTGGAGAACGGTGTGGTGGAACTATATTTTGTGAAGACTGAATATCAGTTTGCAGGCATCTTCACCAAAGCTCTTCCTAGAGAACATTTTGAGTTTATCCTTCCACGACTTGGTCTAAAGAGTCTACAACCGGAAACACTGAAACGTCTTCAAGAGGAAGACGAGGAGTAAAAGCTTTTCTTCATCCATCTCTTGTAAATATTTATTAAAAAAAAAACAAAAAAAATTATTATAAAACCCACAAAAAGAAAATAGAAAAATATAAAATTTCAAAAATCCAACAAAATCAGAAAATCTTTGAAAAAGCTCAAAAATATTATTTTTCCCATCTTTTTCAATTCTTTGATAACATCTACGGTCTTTGATTTGTCACTCTAAGAATGACACTGGTCTTTAGATGAAGTTCGATTGTACATAAAATTAAAAAAAAATGGGATGGAGAAAAATGGTGGTTTTCTGTCATTTTAGGCAGTAACCCGTTTTAAAAGAAAGAACAGAGCCATGCTTAATCTTATTTTTCAAATCTCATACTCTGATTCTAAAAACAAATGTTTGTCACCAAAAAGACAAATGTTTCCTTCACAAATATTTTTCCTTCTATAAATTCTTCTGAAAAATATTTGTCATCTAATGAAAACTAAATAGCTTTGAAAAATAACTCAGACTCAATTTTTGAAAATCATTTGGGCTTGTCACTTGTCAAAATCTCTATCTGTCAATCAATAACTTATGTCATTGATTGAGGGGGAGAATGATATGATTTCAACTAAATCAAAAAGGTTATTTGTCAAACAATTGAAATGTCTTATACAATTGGTTCAAAACCTTGGCTAATGTTATGTTTTCATATGATACTTAAGCATGCTTGAACAATGGAGTTTAAAGTCTCAAAATCTGATCCTTATCAGTTAAAATATTTTTCAAAAGCAAATCACTATTCTCCTCAAAAGTTTTCAAAATTAATTTAAATCAATAGAGATCACAAATCTCTAAGGATTTGAAAATTGTGATCGGGGGAGAGTTTGTGATTTAAATTGGATATAAACTGATAATTCAATAAGTGGTTCTATTAACATAATAACATGCACTCCTCCCTACATGTGCCAAAAGATTTCAGGAACTTTTCATGCTCATGTTAAGGGGGAGCATCTATCTCAAACCTAAAAGGATTGAAACGTGATTGATTTATCTCTAAGTGCAAGTTCTCTCTAATATGTGCTAAACTCTTTCGTATATCGATGCACATATTGAGGGGGAGAGATCATATGAAAACCTCATCCTTCCCAAAATATTTGGTACAAAGTTCTTAAAATACTTGATTTGATAAGGGAAGTGATGATGATATCTTTAGAAAAACATTGTTGATCGAAGAAGTAAACTCTTTATTCTGAATCTAAGATTATCAAGTCCTCTTACCTCCATGTGCTAAAGCAATTTCAAATCTATGATGCACATGTTGAGGGGGAGCTTTTTTCTGAAATATCAATAAAAATTTAGGTACAAAATGCTTTGATCAAATATCACAAGTACCTGGATTGATTATTCAAATGGTTTTCAATTGGTTTCAATGGCACAAGAACAATACCAAACAAACCGACCAAATTTATTTCATGCATGGAGATATAAGGATGGTTAGGTTAGGTATTCATTCCCACGATCCCGCCAGAGCCGGAGGGATCTACCCAGGAAAATCCACTAGATAGTGTAGAAGTCCTTAGGTATGATGGAAAAAGGAGAAAAATGAGAATATGGGAAGCGTGCCGACTGAGAAAGAGCTAGAACTGGAATAAACCCAACAAGGTTCTAGTAATGAAGTCTCGGTAAGCACTGAAAGGGTTAAATAATGAAAAAGAAATAAAATGAGAAAAGGGTGAAAATAAATAGCCCTCCAATAATTCAACCTAAGGGCAGAAACCAGGTTCAATACATATACTACTGGTGGTTACTGAGGTAACACTAGTATTAAAGACAAGACATTATGAACCGAGTGATGCACTGCACTAAACTTCCCAAGCTACTCAAGCTCCTCTTAAAAGGGCTTGTTTCATTCTCACAGGGAACCAACATAATCTATCGACTTTCTCTTAGAGATTGTTGATATTGAAGAAGGATACCCTCTCCCTAGTCTCTGGCATAGGAAACCAAAGTGCACTATTGAGTCTAGAGTCAAGAGATCATCCACAATATCTCATTAGGACACTAAATTAATGAAGACTTGCTGTTTCACACAATGTGGAAAGCAAGAATATATATTAAGAGTCCTACGCATTATCCTTGTGGTATTGCCAGAACATCCGAGTGATATGTAAAATATTCACAATGAAGATGGAAATCCTTCTAGAGCCAACATCAAACAAGCTCTTGGTGGGTGATATGTGAGATCTTTCATAAGATCAAGCTTGTAACAACTGGATAGAAACGATGGGGCGATTCAATCTTGAATCAACCTTGGTCAAGGAAATGGATTGACGGATACCTTTGAAAAATCGGTCGTTGTGCTTAAAAGTTCTTTTCTATAGCACATCGACTGTATATTAATGTTTTAAAATTAAAGGGTATTTATGATTGATAATTGATTTTCCATAAAACCTTCGTTGTATTGTAAAACACTTTCTATTAATCAATACATGATTGTTTTCAAATCATTTTCATTAATCAGTTAATCTCAATTTGCTGATTCACTCACTCCGTGTTGTCTTCTTTGAGACGTTCCGGATTGAGAACAGCTAGAGCAGGTGCGAAACCCTGTCAAGGAGATTCTTAGGAATTCTACCTGATCACAGGCAGTACTTGTACTGATCAACGGGGAACCATGGGCCGTGTACCTCAATTCAATGAAAGTGATCAAAGACACTTTTGTGCACTTTATTGCTAACTGTTGTATGCAGGTACACCTAACGTTTGCTGCTGATCAGAATTGAGAAGTCTATCCATAGCCGCATGCTCACACATCACATTCATATATAAAGAATTCATGATAAGTGCATAACTACATCAACGACTCTGATATTTTCACTCCATGCTTCTACTACGCTGCTGCAAATATCATGAAT
Source organism: Chrysanthemum seticuspe (assembly GCA_019973895.1). NCBI lineage: Eukaryota > Viridiplantae > Streptophyta > Magnoliopsida > Asterales > Asteraceae > Chrysanthemum > Chrysanthemum seticuspe. The sequence goes on from BPTQ01000007.1 coordinate 175,001,544, forward strand.
CAACAAAAGCTTCCGCAACTCTGATGAGAAGATATCATGATCCAGAATGTGAGCATGTCGGTCCAAATGTCACAACATCACATAATGTCAAAACCACAAAGGAAGAGTCAGAGATTTACGGTAGCTGATGATCTCAAAGATGGCTCAAAACTCATCCTTACGTGGATCAGTTAAAGACCTCCACTTGGATTAACCAAACATGCAAAACATGAAGAATCAAAGACTACGGGCTACAGAGCAAAGAACTTAATCAAGAATCCAAGAACAATCAAAATGTAATATCTGTTTGTATTCAATGTAAATTGAGGTGACCTCCCTTAGGGGGATATTGTTAGGATTTAGAAAATCCATTAGTTAAAGTGTCGGTCACCTCAAGTATATGTATTCGTTAGAAAGCTCGTAGTCATAGTCAAGTTATGTTAATAAATAGTTAGTTAAGTAACACCGTGGAGAACGGACGGAACTGTATGCCTGATCCACAGCCCGTAGGAGACGTGTCTTGTAAGAAACTATAAATACCCTCTACCTCCCAAGGTAGAGGGTTGGAGCTTCAATACCATTGATGTGTCTACGTGTGTACAAGTTTTAAATTTATAACAAGGATTACCGAATTAACCTAAGAACACACGGGCAAGTATGACCCTTTCGTATGTAGTTAGTTTTGGTTGGTAAGCCGAGGTCGTTCACTAGGATTTGGGTGTTTTCAATTGTGAAGAATCTATGTAATAACAAGTAACACAAAAGTGGTAAATGGTTGTCACGTCCCAAAATACCATATAAGCAACAAGTAACACGAAAAATGATTAAGGGAATTCAATAAGATTAAAACTACACTTGCTTAAACTAGTTTCTTATCCTTGATTAGTATGATTGTGTTAACCTCTTCTTCACATGTTGGTTATGATAATTAGTTGGTGTACTAATCTATTGTTCTTACAAGTTAAACCTTCATCAAGATTTTAGTTTATAAAAACAAGCATTAAGTTTAACCAATCAATTCAAGATCAATTCAAGTTTCATAAGTTTACTTTCATAAACTTAAACACAAAAATATCGATTTGTCTTATCAAATTTGCTTAAGAAATGGTTAATACAAAAGGTAACCGATTATAGCCAAAAGGTTACAATTGATTGTAAACAACTAATATTACGACCTTTTAGATGTTTCCAATCAATCCAACTTGATAATCAAAAAGCGTTCTTATTACAACCACACTTTAGTTTCTTTGTTTAACCAAGAATAATGGGTAAAAACAATCATCCATAGACAAAATGATTATAACTAGTTGAATAACAATAAGTTCTTTCGACCACTACGATTACTATCAACTAGTCAAACTTGATTAACAAATTCCACTATGAAACTTTAGCACAATTGGATCTTAGAATCAACTTGAAATTGAATTAAAACATGTTAACACAATCACGAACTAATCATACAATAATCAACATCATTTAAGCAAGTGCATAAAGGAACTAGCCACTAATAGCAAACATAAACATAAACTCAGAATTTTGAACATTAGACAACATGATTAAAGGTCTTACAATGATTGAAATGAGATTACAAATGATGTAGTAATGATGCCTCAAGTATTGGTGATGAATTCTTGATGTTTTGACCTCCAAATGATGACTTCTTGGACCTCCAAAGTTTCCTGGAACTTTAATGATGAATTTTAGGCTTTGAGAGAGAGTAATGGTGGTAGGAGAGGTGTAAGAGAAGATCTCTCAAGTTGTGGTGCATGAAATGAGGTTGCAAAGGCCTCTATTTATACTACTTCCAAGCCTAGGGGTATTAAATGTTGAACTTGGCCTCCAAGGAGCTTGGAAGGACCTAAAATACATGTAGGAAGGACCTAAAATCGTTTAGAACAAGTTTGGAGTCTTAGTGATGAAAAAATGGCTGAAACAGGCCTCCAACCGAATCGGTTGGGCTCCAACCGTTTCGGTTGGTGTTCTTGACCATTCTCCAACCGGATCTGGTTGCGGGGCTCGACCGAACGGTTGGAGCAGTTTGACAAAAAATCATAAGCAATAAAGTTGTAGATCTTTCTCATAGCTTTCCGTGGCCGCGAACCCTCTTAGCTTTCCGTGGCCGCGAACCGGGGGTCAAACGGAGTCCGTATGCAAACGTTATGGCCAAAATGGTGAAGGTGTGTCGAGAACAACGAGTCTTCCATTATGTCTTCATTTAAGCTTCTTTTCTTCATTTCTTTCTCGTTTTCCTTCTTGAACTTTATTCTTTAGTCTTTGGACCACTAACTTTATAACTTTATCTTCTCGAATATACTCCACAATTCTTGCTTTTGTCGGGAATTCTTCGTATATGGAGAAATCTTCGTGTTTTACTTCTTTTTCCGTCTTTTCCTCCACTTTCATGTACTTGGTTACAAATGAACTAGCAAACACACTTTGATACGATTAATCAACAAAATCAAATGATTATAGCCAAATAACACACATAAAAGCACGGATAACGCTACTAAAAACATGCACAATTTGAGCGTTATCAACTATTTTTCTTTGTTTCATCAAATTCCCAACTCTCTCTACTTTCTCTCTCTAAAACTTCACCCATACGCCTACTTATGTTATGATATGATGTGTTTGTGAAATCCAATATGTTACATCTTCATTTAGGAAAATATGATGTTTTGAAAAACATTATGCCTAAGAAATCATGCGTTAAGTATTCATCTTGTTAAAAGGATATTGTATATCCTATGCATTATTCTCTCCGTGCGACATAAATGGTTGTGTTACAAGAGATTTCATTACACCTCATTGGCTAAATCATCTTGAAACGAACATCTACAAGTTCTATGAACTAGCGTATCCAATTCATCTTGTCATACTTATTTTCATAAGCATGATAACTTTATCCCATGCGATAATCTCATTTGTTGAAAGATACTATTTGTATCCATTTCCATTCAAGCATACATCATAACCTAACCTTGCTCAAACCTTGTGCACATCCAAGGTTAAAACTACACATCTCTAGAACATACACATGATCTATTGAAGTTAGTAACCTTATTTAGATTCTTGTTAAATAAAGTTCCAAAGAGGTTTCTTGAGAACATTCTTAATTTAACATATTTCATTCCCTAGTCTTAGATAATCAAATCACTTTTAAAGTATACACTTCAACGTAAAAGATGTCATCCATTAGATCATACAATTAGCTATGTAATTTGAACAACCTTAGATTCTAAACACAAGATTAAAACATAATGTTTATCAACACACCATTGTTAAAATTCATGTTTATAACATGACATCTTCATCACCTTAGTTATATTGAATATTAGTTGTGTCACTTTAAGCCAAGTATTGGTAAACTATCATCTTTTATGCACTTTAATAGGCAAAAGTAGGAGTTCCCATCTTTCTAACATGAGAATGACTACTGGAGAACCTATTGCACTAGAAACTCAATTTGACCTAATGGTTGAATTGCTTCCTGGAGAGAAGTTGGGTATGTGGAATCACCCGTAAAAATGGTCGTGTTTAGCCTAAATTGAGCACCGCTAGTAATAGTCTCATATTCATTCTCCAACTTTAAAAATCTGTTTTCCTGTACTTTCCTAAAGTAAGTGTTAAAACATTGATAGTTTGCCTCGCCTTAGGAATACTAATCAAACAAGTAGTATATATGACTTTTCTTTTAAAACCACTTGCATTGCACTTACATATGTTGATTACATGTTCTTGTTTGATACGATAAGTTGATATGACATTATCTTAGTGTTTGATAACTAGTCAAATGTTTAAACCTTAGTACGGTTTTATCTTTATAATGCTTGTATTCTTGTTTCATGCTACTAAACGTTTAAACCTAAAATTTATTTGCATGATACTTACATTTGAATTATTTTTAGCATGATGAACATGTTACTTATGAACTCATAATATGCCATTTTGATACGTGATCATTTTGATATGATATATTTGTGTTTGAAAGTATTAGTTGGCATTCATTATATCTATGTGTAGTACGATCCAAATGATACATGCTCCAAATTGTTATGTCTTAAACATGGCTTGCATGAATCTTTCATCTTGTTTCTTTTGCTTCTTGTCACACTATTTGTTTGCTACATGTGCACATATAATCTGTCAAAGTGCTTTTGGTATGACAAACTTTTAGAAGCCTTTTTATCTTTCAAATTAATCACATAGATTATTGTATAGAAAAGTATGCTTAAGTATCTAAGTCTAACGACAAAACAATCTCATAATGAAATGTCTTGAATAAAGTCGTATTCTTGCATAATATGATTGTTTTGATGCTATCTTGTGTGGTGATTTCTTGTCTACTAAGTGCAATGTGTTATTTTTGCTTATATAATATGTTATCATTTGATTTCTATCATGTTAACATCTTTTGTCACTAACAAATTTGTTTGGTAGGTTGATAACAAATTATTTGTTATCTCACTTGGTTCTAACTTTTATATGCTCATTTTGCATAATCCCCTTTATTGCTACGTAGATTACTACTATGCTTTATGGGACCCCTACACTTGCATATAGTTTAAAAGCATATAGAATTAAGTTCTAGAGGGTTGGCTTTGCATTTTTGTCTTTCAACCGACATCCTTCCAAATCTCATTTTTGCTTCCGCTTTCCAAAAATCACCTCCATCACTATTTAGTTATAACAATACTTTAATCCTCTTCGCTTCCTATTAGGAAACCACATGCCTCATCATATGATCATCTCATATTAATCGAGAAGAGGTACGTGACTTTAAGGATGAAGTTCATTGTAAGCTAACCATCATCAAGAACTCATCTCTTTCGTTAACCCGAATAACCTCCTAAACACTTTGTTGTCATTCCTTATTTGATACATTACACATTATGTTGGATGTCCACCAACTAAGGGGGAGAGAAATCCATTCACATAATTGTCTTTTGTCAAATTTTATGTCTCTTAGACTCTAAAATACCAACACATAGGTAAACACCACTTAGCTAAAAACGGTTCACGAAACCACAACTAGTTCAACCTTTTTAACCTTATATCACAAGTTTACACCATACCTCATCAAGTGAAAAACGCATCATGTGTTTTACAAACTTCTTCATCTCCACAATCAACAAATCTAGGAATTTCCTTAAACTAGCACCTTACAACTTCACTACCTAGAACACCATCATAGGATCTTACTCTTCTCTCGCTTGACAGATATCATGTATGTCATTGTCAGTGCAAACGATATATTAATCAAAACCACCATTCCTAACACTCTTTCAACATGTTGGTCTAACCAACTCTCTGTCATATGATGTCATTCTCATCCTCATATAGGTATTTTTTTTTGTATATATTTTTTTTCCTCTTTGTCTTGGTCACTTGACATTACGAAAGGATTGCATAAGTCCATATTTTTTGCTATACATACGAGTTTCTAACTCCTTAATAGTTTTCTACGTTATCACCACCACCTTCCATCACCACTTTCACTAATCATCACCACCATGGATTAGCGAAAAATTACTTTTGTAAATCATGAGTCATCTACCATCACCACTAGCTTTAACTCTCTGTATTCCAACTTCACTTCATATCTTCTTTCTAGGAACTATTTTGTAGGCTTTTATCATATTATATTCTCACTTTTCTTATGATTGTAATTAGGAGACTACACTTCATGAGATCTTTGATTATATCATTTATATATCACATATATACATCTTATTTTTCTTTGTCAAAAAGATGAAATATATTGCACTAATATTTTTCATTGTAGGTTCATCATCATATACACTCGATTGTATATAACTTACTCATCTAAGGATGAAGTTTGCATCAATTATTTTTCTTATTTTAGGTGCTTCTTGACACCCTCGAACAAGGAGGAATATTCTTTAAGCACTCATATTACATCGTCTATACACTTGGTTGTATATGACATTTCTGTCTAAAGACAAACCTTCTATTATACTTATATTTATTTTGAAGGTTCATCTTGACGCCCTAGAGCAAGGGGAGCTTCCGTCAAGAATTTACTGAATGCATCTTATACACACTTTGTTGTATATCACTTACTCGTCCAATGACGAATATAGTTTTGCACTAATATTTGTTTTGTAGGTTTTTAAACATACCCTGATGCATCAAACAAGGGGAGAAACCGTCAGAGGGGAGCATGCACGCATTTATCATCATTCTCACTTTTCAACAAGCATTTGTGCTTCGATAAAAAGTGGAGAAAATAGGCTAACATTGCTATGCATTTTTTTTCATATATTTCTCATAATTTTTGTTGCATAAAACTAACCTTGATGTAGGTTAAGCCTCTTAATTTGATCCATGGATCCGTTACCAAACAAGGGACGGATTGAAGTCGACGATTTAACTTTACTAGGGATGATGCAAGCTCGCCTTTTTGGGGAGAAATAAAGTTAAACTCCAAGGACACGCCCATTTTGTTTCGACAAAAGGGAGAGAAGAGTGTAAAACGGAAAAGGTAATGTAAAGGTAGTAAGGATACAAGCAACTTTTTACATTTTACTTTCTATTACGTTTACATATCTTTGTCATCATCAAAAAGGGGGAGATTGTTAGTGCAAATATTACGATATTTAATCTATACAGTCTCGTTTGTTTTAATTGATGACAAACATGTAACTTGTAATACATAACGTAAAATGTACAAGTTACTTGTAATCACCCTTTGTCTCAACATACATTCAACACCTCTCGATGTCTCAAGTCCTCGTATGTTACAACACAGGTTCGTACATGTTTTTTATGTGGCATTATGATCAAACCCATTAACAAATCATTTAGAATGTTTAAAATACGTTTAGAGTCACTAAGTATTTTAATAGGTTAACTATTCTATTTCGAACCTAAGTTTACTTACACTTGACAAAATACATTTTATTTTGACAAGCACTCAACTAGATATTTTTACAAAAGGTAACTAGACATTTTATTAACTAGTTACATAATACATTTTACAAGTTTACTTTGATAAACTTTTTAATCTAAAATAGAAATACATATTACATCATCATCTTTGAAATCCTTGAAAGATCTCTTGAATATTTCTGTTAGATTGTCACTCAATATATCAAATGTGATCTTAGTAAGATTTGGTAATATCTTGGAAAGATTTGAAGAAAGTTTTTTAGATTTTATGTCAGACACCCATTGCACCAAAAGTTCTAAAGGGCGGAACCCTTTTTTCGGTTCCTTGGTCTGTGGGCACTGCTGTTCCCTTTTACCTATAAATAGAAGCCCGTTGTTTTCTCCTTTCTTCACCACTTCAAAACACATCTTCTCCACCTTCTTGGATACATCTAGATCAATCATTAACAATGTAGTAACATACATTAAACACCCTAATGATCATGATCATAATGCTTCTAACATTCATCTTTGTTGTAAGCATACTCTACATTTTGATCAACCAAGGAAAGCTTGGAGATCTAGCCATCCCCACTCACCATAAGCTGAAGATCTATCACAACAAGTTTAGGGAACTTGTGATCTTCATCATGAAGGCTTCCTATTAATGGAAGATCATTTAGAAGTAGTTATTCATATCCATTAGACATTTGTGTCATGGATCATTATTGTAAAATATCATTGCATCATCACAACACTTTCACCAAACTTGATTAGATGGTTTATGTGTTTGTGCCATAAAACACAAGGTATGTTATGTTGGGCCATAAAACATAATGGGAGTGGTTGTACCCTTGAAAAGAATTCGACATCTAGCTTAGTGTCAGAAATATTGTATAGGCGACGTTAGGTTGGTTCTACCTCGAACTAGAACCCAGTATTTAGCTTTGTACCGGAAAAAGTGTAAGCGACGATTGTAAGGTTTTCTCCGCCGAGAAGGTAGCTTGTTGATTTAGTGAAGTAACTCTCGAGTTGGGTACTTGGGGAGTGGAGTAGGGCGGAGAGGAGATCCGTGACCAAACCACTATAAATCATCGTGTTCGGTTTGCACTTTCCTTTCTTTATCTCTTTACTTTTATAGTTGCACCATACTATTGCTTGTGATGTGGTTTGATGTTGATGCTTGTGTGACAACTTGGTTTACTATGATTTATATTAGTCACAAACAATAATTGGTACTTTCATATTATAACAAGTTTCATAAACGATTTGATACAAAAGATCTAATGATTTTAAACGGTAATGTATTCACCCCCCCCCCCTCTACGTTTTCACAAGATTGTTTGGTTTTATGGATACTATTGCTTTTGGGGTTCACAAGATTTTAAACGGTACTTTCATATTATAACAAGTTTCATAACTTCTTATGGGGTTCATGATAAATTGGTCCAAGTGTTATCTGCTGCTAGTATTACTGAAACTACTGCTGGTGTATTCTACCTACTGTTGGGTTTTGCTGGAAAGAATCATGAGAATACACTAAGTTGTAAATGCTGCTAGACTTGAAGAAACTACTGCTAGAGTAAAGTTTCTACTACTAAAGACTGAAGTACTTCCAGAGTATTTGTATCTACTGCTAGTTCTGTTTATCTACTGTTGGAGTCTTAGTCTGTTTTGTATTTAAGGAATGTCGTGTTCCTATAATATAGTATTAGATAAGTATAGAAATGATACGATTGTTTAGGAAGTGATTGTAACCTAGTAGGACTCCTTAACATAAAAAAGGAGATATTAGGTCATTCGTTTAACATAAGTTTAAGGTGGCTTCAAGGTTGTAAACCCTGGTGATATCAAGATCACTCGTATTATTAATCTAATAATATTGAAGCTTTTGGTTGTAAATTCATTGTGTTCTTCTTATTGTATAAGTATTATATTCCGCATAATACATATAGGATCAAACATTTTCTTATACAGAAGTTATCAAAGATCTATATTTACAAAGTGAATTGGGATCAACAAGTGGTATCAGAGCTTGTGTGATCAAGAAGCTGTTAAAATAAGAGGAATATTATCAACAACTGCAAAAGATGGACTCTAACTCAGTGACTGTATCTCACAACAAGGTTCCCATGCTCAAACCAGATGAGTATGAGATGTGAAAGATGAGAATAGAGCATCACATCCAAATGATCGATATTGGTCTATGGGAAGTTATTGAAACTGGAAACACTATCCAGTTAAAACTGGAGATGGAGGCAAGATCATTCCTCTCACTGCTGCAGAGGATATAGCCAAAAGAAGACTGGAGATGAAGGCCAGAACTATTATCATGATGGCCATTCCAGATGAGTATCAATTATCCTTCAATTCCATCAAGGATGCTAAGCTGTTAATGGATGCTCTAGAAAAGAAATTTGGAGAAAATGAAGCTACAAAGAAGAGCAAGAAGAATCTTCTAAAGCAACAATATGCCAACTTTTCTGCATTAAGCACTGAATCCCTTGATGAAATTAGCAACAGGTTGCAAAAGCTAGTAAGCCAACTGGAGCTTGTGGGGTTGACCACTGAACAGGAAGACTTGAACCAAATGTTGCTGGCTAGTCTTCCATCTGAATGGGACACTCATGCTATTGTATGGAGGAACAAGCCAGAATTAGAGAAATTAAGCCTGGATGATTTGCGAAACAACCTTAAGGTATATGAGGCCGAAATGAAGCAAAAGTCAAATTCAAGCACAGGTTCAAACAACTTGGCATTTGTTTCATCAAATAGAATTAGCAGCACAATGGTTGATGTCCCTGCTGCTAAGGAAGGAGGTGCTGCTAGTGTACTGGGAAGTGCTGCTGGAAGTGAAAATCTAAATGATGCTGCAGTGTGCTCATTCTTTGCCAGTCAAAGTTATGTTACTCAACTGGATAATGAGGAAATTCAACAGATCTATCCTGATGATGTTGAAGAGATGGATCTTAGGTGGCAAATGGCCATGCTCACTATGAGGGCAAAAAGGTTTTTTCAAAGAACTGGAAGAAGCTTGCAAATGGCTGGTTATGATATAGTGGGCTTCGACAAGTCCAAAGTGGATTGCTATAATTGCAAAAAGAGATGTCATTTTGCAAGAGAATGTAGGTTTCCCAGGTCTCAAGAGAACAGGACAAGGGAAGTGGAAAGGAGGACCATTCCAGTGCAGGAGACTTCAACAACTGCCTTGGTGTACTGTGATGGGCTTGGTGGCTATGATTGGAGTGATCAATCTACAGAAGGCCCCACTGACTTTGCTCTCATGGCACACTCCACAACCTCAAGTTCTTCTGATTGTGAGGTATCCTTTGAATCATGTACAAATTCATGTTTTCATAAAGATGATTATAATAGAGTAGCAAAAGAACTTGAAGATGCTAAATTATTACTTTTAGGTTATAAAGAAGGTCTTAAATATGTAGAAGCAAGATTAGAGTTTTTAAAATCTAATAAGACTGTCTTATGTGAAAAGATTAGGACATTAGAGGTTGAAGTATACTTAAGAGATCAGACCATAAATGAACTTAAAATTAAATTAGATCAAGTTCAAACTGAAAAGGAAAAGGTTGAGATAGAAAAGGATAACATTGAATTACATGTTGAAAGACATGAATATCAGTCTAAGGAAGTCAGTAAAATGATAGACACTCAGATCTTTAAGAGGTACAACAAAATAGGATATAGAAAGGGAATAAGTTGTTATAGTGAGGTTGCTCCTCATCCTTCTGGTAATTTTTATCCCCTTATGCCTGACTTGTCTTTTACAGGGGCAGAAAAGAGTAGTGACACCAATAAGGAAAAAGTGTCTGAGACCCCTAGAGATAAGAGTGTTGATGGAGGAGAGTCTAAGCAGTCTAGAAGAGAGTCTGAGGCACCAGTGATTGAGGATTGGGTGTCTGATGAGGAAGATGAAGAGAGTATCAAGTCTAGAGTCTTAAATAAAACAGTCTTTACCACCACTGGTAGAGTCTTGTAATAAAAATACTCCTAAAGGAAATTAGAGGAACTGGAACCAATTGATGTCTGATAAATTAGGAAGTAATTTTATTATGAATAATAAACCTTGCTTTACTTGCGGAAGTTTTGATCACTTACATTATACTTGTCCTACTAAATTAAAAAGAAAAAATGACAAAACCAGAGTGGAACTATGCTAATAGGGTAAACCATTCTAATTGTTCTAATAAACTTAACCCTCATGCTAAATCATTTGTTCCAAAAGCAGTTTTAATGAGATCTGGATTGAAAAATATATATACTGTTAGATCTAATTCTACTGCTACCACAAGACAAATAGTGAATGCTGCCAATACAAACTATGAATAAGCTGGAGAAGGGAAATCTTGTCAGGGGACTGCCTTCCAAGCTTTTTGATATCAATAAAAATTGTGTTGCTTGTTAGAAGGGAAAGCAGCATAGAGCTTCTTGTAAGTCCAAGACTGTGAGCTCCATCAGCAAACCATTGCAGATTCTTCATATGGACCTCTTTGGCCCTACCTTTGTTAAGAGTTTGATAAAGAAAATGTATTGCCTAGTTGTCACAGATGACTATAGTAGATTGTTGGGAATTACAGATTTGATAATTACAAAACCCACAAGCTGAAATGAAGAAAAAAGAAACAATGAGGGCCTATTATGTAATATTTAGATAGCTTTGTTAGTAAGCTAGGGTTTTATCTTGTAACCTCCCTCTATTACATAAAGAGGGTGGCGTCTAGGTTTTGAGATCATCAATTCATAGAAGACTTCGCCAATAAGAGTCTAGAAAATGCATAGAGCGTGTAGTAGTAGTAGTAATAGTAGTAGTAGTTTATTTATATTTAATGAATAAAGAAAACTTTATTAGTGATGTTAATTGTGTTCTTTTTATCCCGCATTGTTTCAGTCAATCAATGTTACTCATACCCTAGTTGAGTCCGGATCTTGGATTCTACAATTGGTATCAGGGACTCGTGGCTCTCAATCTAGGGTTTATAAGGTTTTCCTGTAATTAGGGTTTATACCCTAATTCTTCTATAAGCAGCAGATGTGAAAGAGGCAGCAGATCTGATGATGGTATGATTTGGTTTTTAATGATATCACAAAGGTAACCTCATACTATTTATTATTTGTACTGATTCATTCTGGTACTATTGGAATTTCAATTTGTGTACTGGATAAGTACTAGTCCTATTGATCCCACGTTTGATATTCAATCTAATCAAAGCATTTAAATGTTGATCATGGGTCGTACACGTGATGTCATCCCACGTGAAGTTGTATTCTCCCATTGGTCTCACGATTGAATATAAGTGTCATTGACTGATCGATGGTCTTTGTTGGAATCACACCTAAACCTAAATCAAGTGTTAGTGATTCATATGTAATAGTTAGCTTAATTATGGCCTTTATGTTTGTTATTAACTTAAGCTTATGTAGAAGGCCCATGAGCTTAGGCCCATGTCCACTAAGGAAAGGAAGGGAGTAGGAGTGTTAGCCTAGCTCCCTTTCCTATAAATACTCTTGTATAACCCTCACTTGAGGGTTGGTTGTTCAATTTATATCTTTCACTCACTCTACGCATAACCGTATCATTATTTCATGTGTGTGTGTTTGGTTTATTGTTCATCCGCCTCTCTATCTCTTCTCTTAATGCTTTTGTTGTAAAACTAGTGACCTAACAGTGGTATCAATCGCCAAATAGTTGGGTGAACGTATTGTTCTTGAAGTGGGTTTTGGTCCTACGCGTAGAACATACGGTTCGTGGTTAATACCTTGGTTTACTTCAAAACGCATTTTTTCACTTCTTAAACCAAGATTCTTGTACTTTCAATGTTTTAAGGTGTTAAAATAACTGTTTTTGGCAAAAAGTTTCAACCTTTACGCGTGGATCATAGTTTTTAAGCTTGTTTCTGAACGAGGGTTTCGTTCTACGCATAACTGTTTGGGACGCTTTGGATCATCAAGTTTTACACTTTTGTGTTATTTTGGTGATATTGAAGCTATTTCGTCACAATAATCTGGTTTAGAAACATCTTTGGGCAACAATCATTTTTACGAGTAGTTCTACGCGTAGTAAAACCCTAAAACTACGCGTAACTTACTCCTTGGTTTGATCTTCAGTTTCGTGGTTTACTCCGTGTTTTCTTGCTTGGATAAGCCTGAAAATACGTCGACTTGGGACATCTTTTGCACTATGATAGTGTAAAAGATCACTTGGGCAAAAACCCTAAAATTACGCATAAGCATAAAGCTTACGCGTAGAAAATCCTACGAATAAGATTTATCTTATGTCTAAGCTTAGTCTTACGCATAAGGTAATCCTACGCCTAAGTTTTCTATGCCTAACTTCTTGTTTTACGCATAACTTTAGTGTTTTCACCTTCCTTACGCGTAAGCTAAAACTACGCGTAACTCTTGCTGTTACGCGTAACTTTGGTGTTTTTACGCATAAGTGCTACTTGGTTTATTGTGATTTCTACGCCTAAGGATACTTCATCAACAAAGGTTCATTCGACTACAAAGATCCATTTAACAACACAAGTTTTCAACATGTCACAACCACCATACTCTAACTATTTCCCTTACACTTATACTCAACGACAACAACAACTAAGTCCACAACATCAACAATGGAATCAACAACAAGCAATTTATCAACAACAATTTAATCAACAACATACTCCACAACTTGCAGCAAATCCACAACCTCAAATGCTTCAACCACTGCCAAGTCTTCAAGTTCAACCCTACACAAACGATTTCAATCAACATCCATCAAGGAACACTATAAAGGAACCCACTTGGTTTGCAAAGATGTGTGAAGCTTTAAGCAGCCAACAATCAATTCATGAGGCTGGATCACTTGATAGACCTCCAATGCTCACTCTAGGAAACTACGATCAATGGGTAATTAGGTTCTTTAGGTTTTGTGATCTGAAGAAGCCACATGGAAAATTATTAAAGAAGGTTATCTTGGAAGGTCCATTTCATATGCCTACTGTCATTGTACCCGGAGATCCAAATGCTAATCCACCAAGAGATGAACAATCAAACATTGCTACTGTTGCAGACCTGAATCCAGAAGAACTTCTACATTATGAAGCTGATGAGCTTGCAATGCAATATATCCTCTTAGGATTACCAAACCCGATTATTCGAAGTGTTGATGCTCAAAAGACTGCAAAGGCAATGTGGGAACATATTCATCTTCTTATAGAAGGATCTGCACTCAATCAGGAGGATATGGAATCCAAAATTTACCTGGCTTATGAACACTTCATGATTGAACCTGGAGAGACACTATAGTCTTATCATCATCGATTCTCAGACATCATAAATGATTTGGATAAACACAACATCATCATGTCAAGAATTGCAGTTAATACTAAGTTCCTGATTAGTCTTGGTCCTGAATGGGAGAAGTATGTCATTTTTCTCCGTCAAGCGAAGAACATGCATCATTCTACATACGGATTGTTGTACGATTACTTGAAGCCTCATCAAAAGGAAGTTGATAAGGAAAGGATTCTCCGTGCTCAAATTGCTTCATCTTCACATCCGGAAAATCAACAACTTGCCTTGTATGCTCAAAACAGTTATCCTCCTCAACCAGCAACTCAACCAACTGCCACTATCACACCAAATGATCAATCACAGCAATCTCAACATAATCAATTGGTTCCTTACAACAACAACAATGATCAGGCACTTTATAGTCAAGCTAATGAGGAATCTGATCCGTTCGAAGCATTGCAACAAGGATTTGTTATGATTGCTAATGCTTTTGGCCGTTATACAAACAAATCCAACAATCACATTCGTTCCTCATCAAACACAAGGAATCAGGCTGTTGTGAACAATGGACGAGTTGAAGTTCAGAATCGGGGTTATGGTCGTCAGATGGGCGGTGGTCAAGGGTTTAATGCTATGGTAGGAATAACAACAGAGCTCAAGTGGTGGAACAAGGAAATGCTCATAATGGGTTGAATGGTCTTCGATGCTACAACTGCAATGAGAAGGGACACCTGGCTAATGCATGCCCAAAGCCGAGGACTAGGGGCAGTTCTTATCACAAGGAGGCTTTACTTTTTGCTTTTAAGGATGAAGCTGGTGGAACTTGCAGACCAATGCAGCTGTTAAGTTGATGGCTAATATGCATGAGTTACACATGAGTGACACAGGCCCAGTGTATGACACTGATGGCTTGTCTCAGGTACCCGAACAAACCATATTTATCTCCGATCTAATATCTTCGCCAACATCTGAACCCGGCAAGGCTCAGAATGTTCAAAATGAGTCGTCCACATCTCATTCCGACGATTTTCAACTAGACCCCGTAGTTACATTTGACGATCAAGATGACCTTATGGTTTCCATCGATAATCAAATTGACTCCGTGGTTATACTTGAGGATCTAAATAATGATCATGTTGTGACTCACGTTGAACACGCCGAACTTGTGCCTCGTCCAGATGTTGATATGTGGCTTAAAAACCAACAATCCATTGTAGAGGAATGCCGTGCAGTAAATCAGGACTTGAAAAGTAAAAATGCACTGTTAACCAAGGATTTTGAATGTTTACAAAAGCAACTCAACTTTTTCAAAACTCAAGAAAAACGTGAAAAAGGTTTTGAAGCCGCTTTTACTAAACCTCGTCAAAACGAAAAATATTTAGAGAGACAGATGCGTGATCTAGCCGCTTCGAAGAATGCTTTGTTGTCTGAAATAGAACAACTGAAACATGAACATAAAAAGCAAATTAACTCTCTCACCTTGGAAAATCAAAAAGCTAAGGCTGAGTTGTTAACTTGTCAAAAACAGTTCTCTGCATACAAAAAGCATTCAACGAAACGAATAGATGATCATCTTGAAGAAATTATCGGCTTGCAAAACAAACTTAAAGTGTTTAAAACTGTTGTTTACAAACATGGTGAGTCAGTAACTGCTATTGAAAGGTTTACTTTAAAACCCAATCCAAATGGATATGGACCGAATCTTGCTGATTACAAACCTAAGCTTTCAACCAAAGCATTCAAACCAAATCCTGAAGTTTCCAGTGCAGAATATAAAATTGATAATTCTGTTATGAGTGTTGTTGAATATCATCTTCAAGAGGAATTAGATGCAGAAGACGAGAGTCGATCAAAATTAGAAACTGTTGTTTACAACAAACCTTTTAACTATTCAAAACCGGTCACTTTCGTCATACCAACGGATTCTTCTAACACACCAAGGATTATCATAAAAATGTCTGAGTCTTCTAATGTTAATCCCCAACTAGATTACGCACAAATTTATGGTCCTTTACCTTCCATCAGTGAAGTAAATTCAAAACCTGAAAAATCACAAAATTCTTAGATATTTTGACCTTTTCATGGCTGACCTCAAACTTTTACAACATGAGATAGAATATCATTCTGAAATCAAAGTTCAACACTTTCAATCGCCTCTGGCGCGAGAACAAAGCGACATTTTTCAGAAAAATGTTTTACCAAATGTTAAAAATTTGAAACATTGTGCATTGTCTTGGGAACGGGACTTTCATAAGGAACTTGGAGTGATGACGGTCTTTTTCGAGAAAATAGAAACATCTATTTCTAATACTAAACGTAAAAAGAAAATGTTGAGAAAAGATGTTGATCGACTCTTGAAAGATGTTATATGTGCTGATATCCATAATGTTGTGTTATTGAGTTCTTTGTCATATACATCTTATTATATCTCTGCTGATACTGTTGATAATGTTGTAACTGTTGAGAATACTGATAATGTGCTTCAGATCGAGTCTTTAAAAGTTGAAAACGAACGTCTCTTAAACAAGCTTTCAAATTCAAAACGTCGTCTTCAATGGTGTCAAAAAGATTGTCAAAATCGTGAACTTGCTTCGCAAAACAAAATCCACCAGTTGCAGTCAAACAATTTTAATCCAAAATTTGAACAACTGGATGATCAAAACGTGTCTTTGAAAAGTCAAATCTCAAAATATGAACAAGAACTTGTAAAAGTTAAACAGGAATATGGTGTCATATTTGATTTACTCAATAAGACTCGTCATGAAGCATCAAACGAACTTGATCACTATCTTGCACACACTAGAGAAGTAATGAATTTTGCTGATAATATTCGTTCTGAAAATCAAGATTTGATTCACACTATCTTTAAGTTAAGAGAAATATTAGGAAAGTATGAACAACTTCCGCCTACTGTGATTAAGAGAATAGCACCAGTAACACTTAGTAATCGTGAACCTAGAATGCCTACTGCCAAAACACAAGTTGCTAACGTGCTTCCTTCTACTGAAACAGGAATAGTTGCCTCTTTTCCAAACGTCCGCACTTCACAGCCTAGGAGCACTACATCGAAGAATAGGAAGTTGCGACCTAAGAAAAGATCAATAAGGAATGCTAAAGTAGAAGAACACCCTAGGACTATGAATAAGACTCATGTTGCTTCCACTATAGATATTGCGTCTGGCAAATGTAATAGAAATAGTGATGTAATGAATGCTAAACCTTTAAGTACTTTTGATATTCAGTCTGATGCACCTTGTGTTATTTGTCGTAAAAGTATGAATTCTGATTGTCATGACAAATGTGTTGCTAAAGCTATCATCTCTCGTTTAAGGAATCCTAAGAATCGGAATACCTGTAGACCCACTAATCATTCTAAGTCTGTGCTTGGTAGACCGCCCTCTTTCGATTCTAAGAACCGCATTGATGTCCCTGTAGCTCCAGTTTCACCTCCTAGGAATGTAGTACTACCCAGTGCATTCACTAAGACTAAAGCAAATACTAGTTGGAGAGGGCAGAAATGGATATATAACACACTAGGATTTAAATGGATGCCTAAAGTTATTGATGTGTGTATGTCTACTATAACTGCTCCGGAACCCTCTAACATTTCGGGTTCCACATCTACTTCTATTCCATCTGTATTGTCTGTGTGTAATGCAGGTGATACAGATCATTCTCTGGATTGTTGATAGCGGATGTTCCCGACACATGACAGGCAACCTTAAACTGTTATCAAACTTTATTGCAAAGTTCATTGGCACTGTCAGATTCGGGAATGATCACTTCGCAGCTATCATGGGCTACGGGGACTATATCAATGGGAACATCGAAATTAGCAGGGTTTATTATGTGGAAGGCCTCGGTCACAATCTGTTTTCAGTAGGTCAGTTCTGTGATGGAGATTTGGAGGTTGCTTTCAGGGAGAAATCTTGTTTCATTCGTGAACTACAAGGAAACGACCTTATGTCTGGCTCGCGTAACTCAAGTCTTTACACTATCTCTATGCAAGACATGGTTGCTTCATCTCCCATCTGCTTACTTTCAAAGGCAACATCAACAAAATCCTGGCTATGGCACCATCGTCTCTCACATTTAAACTTTCAAACTATAACCAATCTTGCTCGACACAAACTAGTTGAAGGTGTCCCACGATTCTGGTATTCTAAAGATCACCGTTGCTTAGCTTGTGAACAAGGGAAAAGCACTCGTGCTCATTTTCCTTCAAAGGTGGAACACAACTCTCAGCATGTGCTTCATCTTCTTCACATGGATTTGTGTGGCCCGATGCGCGTGCAAACGATCAATGGCAAACGCTACATCTTAGTAATTGTTGATGACTATTCACGATGGACTTGGGTCTACTTTCTTCGAAGCAAAGACCAAGCTCCACAAATGATGATCACCTTTCTCATGAAAATTCAAGTTCAGCTCCGGAACACCGTCCGCCAAATAAGAACAGACAAAGGAACTGAATTTGTTAACCAAACTCTTCGAGAATTTTATGAGAAAGTGGGAATTGAGCATCAGACATCTATTGCACGTACACCAGAACAAAACGGAGTTGTTGAAAGACGAAACCGAACGTTAGTGGAAGCTGCAAGAACAATGTTAATCAATGCTAAACTTCCAGATTACTTATGGGCAGAAGCTGTATCTACTGCATGCTATACTCAAAACCGTTCTATGATTACTAAACGCCACAACAAAACACCTTTTGAGCTTCTCCACAACCATAAGCCGAATCACAAACACTTTCATGTCTTTGGATCCCTTTGCTATCCGAATAATGATCGTGATGATTTTGGAAAGCTCAAAGCCAAAGCTGAAATTGGAGTCTTTATTGGATATTGTGAGAATTCTAAAGGTTACCGGATCTGGAATCGTCGTACAAAGCAGGTTATGGAAACGATTCATGCTCATTTTGATGAACTTACGGAAATGGCTTCTGAGCATAACAGCTTGGAACTTGGTTACAACCGTTTAAACTTCCCTCAAACCCCATCATCAGCTGATCAAAGCCCCCAGCTCACTCGTCAACAAATGGAAAGGTTATTTGCTCCACTATTCAGTGACGATATTGATGAACTTGCTCCAGGTGTATCCGCTGTTTCCGCTGCTCAACCTGATACTACTCTTATACCTGATACACCTGCTACAACAACTACTGTTGAAGAAGCACCACCAGTTGACTCCACCACAACAGTTGAACAAACCGCTTCTAACAATGATGAACCGGCTGATGATGTTCTTAATGAAGTACCCCCACCTGCAGATTTTGATCCAAATGCATTCTTTAACCAATTTGCTAATGAAACTGCTGCACCTGATTTCGCGGAATCATCAACAAACCATTTAAATCCTCAGAATCTGCACATTGTATACCAACATCAACCCTCAACACATTGATGGACAAAATATCATCCTCTGGCAAATATTATTGGCAACCCGAATCAACGAGTCATTACGAGACAACGTCTTCACACAGATGGTGAACATTGCATTTATGCACTCACTGTCTGCCAATCTGAGCCTAAAAACATTAAAGACGCAATGACAAAAGACAACTGGATAGAATCCATGCAGGAAGAACTCAACCAATTCAAACGTCTTGAAGTATGGGAACTGGCTGAAAGACCAACAGGGGTCTACGTCATTGGTCTTAAATGGATTTGGAAAAACAAATTGGATGCTGAAGGGAACGTAACCAGAAACAAGTCACGTCTGGTGGCTAAGGTTATCGACAGGAGGAGGGTATTGACTTTGAAGAATCATTTGCTCCGGTCGCTCGTCTTGAGGCTATTCGGATATTTCTTGCGTTCGCGGCTCATATGAATATGACGGTCTTTCAGATGGATGTCAAAACTGCGTTTCTCAATGGACAACTAAAAGAAACGGTTTATGTCAGCCAACCAGAAGGATTCATTGATCCCGAGTTCCCAAACCATGTCTACAAACTGAACAAAGCTCTGTATGGTCTCAAACAAGCTCCTCGGGCATGGTACGATAAGCTATCATCTTTCCTCATTGCTAATAATTTCACCAAAGGTTCGGTCGACCCTACTCTTTTCATACAATATCACGGGGCACATATCTTAATTGTTCAAATTTACGTGGATGACATCATTTTTAGGTCTACACATAAAAAGTACTCAATCGCTTTTGCAAAACTAATGAAGAAAAAATTTGAAATGTCCATGATGGGTGAACTTAGGTTCTTTCTAGGACTGCAAGTTCATCAATCACCCCGTGGTATTTTCTTGAGTCAGTCCAAATATGCACTTGAATTGTTAAACAAATTTGGAATGAAAACCTGTGACACTTATGCCACACCAATGACTCATACCAAGAAGCTAGACGCTGATTTACATGGGAAATTAGTGGACCCTACCAAATACCGAAGTATTATTGGGTCTCTCATGTATCTAACAGCTAGCCGACCTGACATTGTCTTTTCCGTGTATCTCTGCTCCCGTTATCAGTCGATACATCAAGGGAACCATTAACTTGGGGATCTGGTATTCGAAGGATTCTGGTTTTGAACTAATCGCTTTTTCAGATGCTGATCACGCAGGATGTTTAGATTCACCGAAAAGTACTTCAGGAGCACTACAATTTCTTGCTAATAAACTGGTGTCCTGGCAATCGAAGAAGCAGGATTGTACATCGCTGTCATCAACCGAAGCAGAATATGTAGCCATGTCGGCGTGTTGTGCTCAAGTCATCTGGATGCGAACACAACTCAAAGACTATGGCTACGTATTTGACAGAATCCCGATGTACTGCGACAATCGGTGTGCTATTGCGATCTCGTGCAACTCAGTTCAGCATTCGAAATCAAAGCACATCGATCTTTGTTATCATTTCATCAAGGACCACGTGGAACAGGGTATAGTTGAATTATACTTCGTGGGGACAGAATACCAATTGGTAGATCTACTCACCAAAGCCTTGCCTCCCGCTAGGTTTAATGAGTTGGTCCACCGGATTGGTATGCGGTGTTTGACTCAAGAGGAATTAGATGAACTCTTAAAACAGTCTTAAAACTAGTCAAACACCAAAATCTCTTTTGTAAATATTTTTCAAAATCAAAATACAAAAATATAAAACCTGATAAAACAACAAAAATATTCTTCTATCTATATTTCTTCAAATATGGCAAGTACATTTCTTCCGTCAACACTAAAAATCTTTCAAAATTCAGTATTTTTTTCGATCAAGTGTTGAGGGGGAGAAAATTAATTCTTAACTGTTTCAAAATAACCGTGTACTTGCATGTTACCTTATCCTGGTTGTTTCTTTAATGATGGTGGTCACATTTCTGGTTTACTGACACTCCTCAGACTAAAATTTATAACCTTTCATTATTTCTTAAGTCGAGGGGGAGTGTCGTCAAAGTTATTTCCTAATATTCTTCGTTTGGTAACCAAAATGGAAGTTAAAAGGCTTTGGGTGAAAATGGAAAAGGTGGAGGGACTAAAACTGCCAAAAGCTCAAACTCTCTTTTAATAAAACTCCCTCACCTAACTTACACTTCACATTTATTATCATCACCAAACTAATCCTACGCATACAAATCAATCTTCAAATCCGGTGTTCTGATCTTCAATTTGTAAGTGATTTTGTGTTCTTAACAAGTTTTTAAACAATGGTTTTGAATTTCATGCGAATCCAACGGTTAAAACTTAAGATTTAATGATTTTAGTGTTCTACGCATAAGCGTATGAACACTTAATCGTGTTTTTGTGTTTGAGGTTAAGATATTTGTGTCAAAACGTTTCTTTAACATCACTAATACAATTCTTACACTCAAAACACACCCAGAATCACGTATTGATTGAATTTGAAAAACTAGGGTTTATGCGTGGGTTTGGGTATTTTCAAATGTGAATGTTTTTGGTCAAAAAGATTGTTGTGTGATGTTGTTATCATGGTGAATTGATGATATCCAGGCTTTAAAATAACCCAGAAACACTAATTGATTGTAAATTAGAAATTAGGGTTTAATGTTCTTCGCGTTTGGGTATTTTTGATTCATTGAGAGTTTGATGTTAAAACTTGGTTACTACACTCACATGACATCTAAAAACCACCAGAAAAACTTTGGTGTAATTCCTGTGGCTAAAAATCTTGCGCGTAATCTTTGAACTATTAGGGTTTGGCCTACGCATAAGGTTCTTTACGCGTAAACTGTTTGATGATTTTTCATGCCATGGTATGTTATATAATGAATGTATGTGTTAATATTGATGCTGTGATGAATTTATTTCAGGTTTGCTACTCGTAAATATCAAAATCAAGGTTGTTAACCATCTACGCATAAGGATCACCTTACGCGTAGCATGTTATGCGTAAGAGAAATCTTACGCGTAGCATTTACGCGTAAGGTTCTACAAAGGGACTACGCGTATCCTGTGAAGGATATGCGTAAACAGTGACCTCTACGCATAAGGTCTACTCTTACGAGTAAGCCTTACGCGTAAGGTTTTATATACGCCTACGCGTAAGCTTTACGCATAAGGTCCCCTTTTCCTACACGTAATATTTCTTATGCTTAAGTAAGGATCCTAAGCATAAGCTTGCATCTACGCGTATATCTCTCCTGTTTACGCATAAGCTACCATTTCTACGCCTAAGCCTTGATCAAACCTTCATTATGAATTGTTACACGTGCAAACTTGTAAATAAATAAATCATAACGTCACGAAACCAATACTGTCACTAATAAACTTAAATATGTAATGTGTTGTGAAAAATATGTGATAACATAAACTTTAAAACTTAAAGTTAACTAACTCACGAAACTTATCACGACGTCATTAGACTGTTGAACAAACAAGTGACTTTGGACTCGTAACAATCATTGACATATCTCATTCAACAAGTAGACAATAAAACCTTCTATTGACTAACATTATGTCTTTCGATATGTTGGTTCTTTTGGCTAAATGTGTTTCAGATCACGACATGGAAGCTCAAATGAATGTGGATGCACCAAACGTTCTCACCATTGCTAATATTTTCCCGCATGGCTATCCAATGAAGATTGGAAAGAACAATCTCAGAGTTGACTTTGAAACTCTCACCTGCTCGGAATCTTCTTGTCTCATTGCAGTGGATATTCTGAAGAATCATCCCTATCAGAACATGCTCACCAACTCTGCCACTGTTCCGGAGATCTACATACAGCAATTCTGGAATACAATGCAGATGATCAAAGGACAAAATGTTGTGATGGTGACGCTCAATCACAAGCAACTCACCATCACTCCTGCAGACTTAAGGGCTGTCCTCCTCATTCCTGACATCATACCAACTAAATTCTCTGCTGCACCTACTGAAGAGACTATTCTGCAATTTTTGATTGATATTGGGTATGACGAAGCTTCAGGGGTTATTAATAAGCATTCTCACGTGGATCTTAAAAACATTCCTCAGCCTTGGAGAACCCTTTATATCATCATCACAAAATCCATTTCTGGTCGTGACAGCGGCTATGAGCATCCCAAGCTCGTAGAACTGCAAATCTTTTGGGCTCTGATCAACATGAAACACATCGAAGTTGAAGCTCTGATATGGGATGACATGATGACATTCCTCAAAAAGCTTGGCTCAAACATTCCTTATATCAGATATACAAAACTGTTAATCCAAAGAGCACTTGGATACAACCCTGATATCCCCAAAAGAATCAATGACCCTGACAATCTTGACGTGTTGTCCGAACCCACTCTAACAGTCAGATTTAAGGAGTCAACTACCAAGAAACAAGGTGCTGTGTTGCCGGATCTCCTTCTCTCAGATGAAGTCAAACAACTCTACTCTTATAAAAGATATATGGCAGCCGTGAAAGAGAACAAAGTTGGCTTTCTTGATGAAAAATCTTCTGGTACGCCTACAAGAAAAACCAAAAGAGGAAGTGCAGGAAGTGCTGTAAGCACTGAGAGTCAAAGGAAGTTTCCCAAGAGAAATCCTCCATGCAAAAGGAAAGTTCCTTCTAAGGAAGTTGTTCCTATTCCCATTCCAAAGCTTGAACCACAAAGAAAGCTAACGGACGAGGACTCGAAGGGTACTGCATCAGATGAAGAGATTTTCTACTCTGAAACAGCTAAAGATGACACTACAACGGTACCTAAATCTCCAAGTCCACCAGCAGATACAGGCAAAGGGAAGACTCCAGTGATTGAGCATGATAAGGAAAGCTCAGAAGAAGAACCCATTGATGAGCAAAAGAAATATCAAAGGAAGTTGAAGGAACTCAGACATAAACATCTTGCCGAAGCATTTGTAAAAGATCAAACTCGTGGCCCCGAAGGTTCGAGTGGTGGTACTCAAGCCACACCAGTTCTTGATGCGGTTAATCAACCCGATAAGGGAACTGGTGCTACCACCACCCACAAACAACAACAACGACAGACTGAGGACCCCATCAACTTTGATACTAAGGAAGCAGAAACAGAAAAGACTGAGAAAACAACTGCTGATGATACAAAGATTGATGAAACGGACGATTATGATCATCTTCTTCTAGACAGTCCCACTCGTTCTAAGGAGGAAACTTCTGAACCACCAAAGGACCCGGAGTCTCCTCACATCTCATCATCATCGGATTCATCTTCTCACTCCTCACCACCACCATCAAAAAGATCAACCAAATCAACATCCAAATCAGTGAAGAAGCCAACTGCATCTTGGATCTCTCAAGCTAAGACACGAATCATTAAAGCTGTCAAACAGGTCAGAAAGAAGGACGTGCTCTACAAGAAAATGAATTTCTTCGCTGATCAGATACAGTATCTTCATGATGAGAACGACAAGATGCAAGTTGAAAGGGAATATGTCCAGAAGCTCATGAAAGATGATCTTCAAGGGAAAATGGACGAGATGATCAAAGGATACACTCACAAGTTCCTTCTTGACATCGTTCCTGGAATTACAAAGGAAATGTTCACCAAACAACTCTATCCGAATCTCTTACACCTGGCCAAACAGACTATGAAATCAATTCCAATGCATGTGAACATCAATCCAGTTGATCCCATAATATTCTCAGATGCTGAATTGGTTAACCGGCTGGTAGCTCAAATGTCGAAACAATCTGCAACATTTACCTCCTACGAAGGTAAATTGTTTGAAGCATTGCTGGAATACCAACTTAAATCAGCATGCAGAGAAGAAGCTGAAAGGCCTAAGCGTCCACGCGACGATGAAGATAAGGATCAGGATAAGAATGACGAGCATAAACGCCCGAAGAAGTCTGGTGAATCATCTTCTATGCAACCTCCACCCCAACGGATTCCAGCTCAACAAAGGTCTCCTCCTCGCTCTTCTACTGAAAAACCTCTGGATTCTTCTGAGTTACCACCCGAGACTCGAAAAACCGGTGATCACTTTGAGTATACGGGTGGTGACGATGAGGAATTCCATGAGCCCCAACAACAACCCATATCTCCCGACAAAGTTAAGAAACCAGAATCATCATCTAGGCTTAAGAAAAAGAAGAATGTTGGAATCACTCCTAAACCTGAATTCAAGTGTTAGTTTCTTATATGTAATAGGTAGCTTATTATGGCCTTTATGTTTGTTTAAGGTCTAGCTTATGTAGAAGGCCCATAAGCTTAGGCCCATGTCCAATAAGGAAAAGCGAAGGAGTGGGAGTGTTGCCCTTGCTCTTTGCCTATAAATAGTCTTGTATAACCCTCACTTGAGGGTTGGTTGTTCAATGCATTTCTTTCACATACTCTACGCCTAACCATATAAGTCTTATACGTGTATGTGTTTGTGTGTGTATTGTTCAATCGCCTTTATCTCTTTCTATTAAGCTTGTGTTGTAAAACTAGTGACCTAACAGTGGTATCAATCGCCTAATAGTTGGGTGAACGTATTGTTTGACGTGAGTTTTGGTCTCACGCTTAACTTACGGTTCCATAACTTTGGCTTGCTTAAAAACGCATTTTTTACACTTTTTATTCTAAGATTCTTGTACTTTCAATGTTATAAGGTGTTAAACTTACTGTTTTTAGCAAAAAGTTTCGAACTTTATGCGTGGATAAAGTTTTTCAACTAGTTTTTGAACGAGGGTGTAATCCTACGCGTAACCATTTTGAGAGCTTTGGATCATCAAGTTTCACACTTTTGTGTCATTTTGTTGTTATTGAAGCTATTTCATCACACAAAAACTGGTTTAGAAACATCTTTGGGCAAAATCATTTTTACGAGTAAGATTACGCGTATCAAAACCCTAATCTTACGCGTAACTTTATCCGTGGTTTGATCTTCAGTTTCGTGGTTTACTCTGTGTTTTCTTGCTTGGATAAGCCTGAAAATACGTCGACTTTGGATATCTTTTGTACTGTGATAGTGTAAAAGATCACTTGGGATAAAACCCTAAAATTACGCATAAGCATAAAGCTTACGCGTAGAAAATCCTACGCCTAAGATTCATCTTACGCCTAAGCCTAGTCTTACGCATAAGGTAATCCTACGCCTAAGTTTCTACGCCTAACTTTGTGTCTACGCATAACTTTAGCGTCTTTTCCCTACTTACGCGTAAGCTAAACCTACGCGTAACTCTTGATTGTTACGCGTAACTTTGGTGTTTTTACGCATAAGTGCTACTTGGCTATTGTGATTTCTACGCCTAAGGATACTTCATCAACAACGGTTCATTCGACTACAAAGATCCATTTTATAACACAAGTTTATCAACATGTCACAACCACCATACTCTAACTATTTCCCTTACACTTATTCTCAACGACAACAACAACTAAGTCCACAACATCAACAATGGAATCAACAACAAGCAATTTATCAACAACAATTTAATCAACAACATACTCCACAACTTGGAGCAATTCCTCCACCACAAATGGTTCAAACACCACCCATTCTTCAAGTTCAACCCTACACAAATGAATTCAATCAGCATCCATCAAGGAACACTATGAAGGAACCCACTTGGTTTGCAAAGATGTGTGAAGATTTAAGCAGCCAACAATCAATTCATGATGCTGGATCACTTGATAGACCTCCAATGCTCACTCCAAGAAACTACGATCAATGGGTGATAAGGTTCTTTAGGTTTTGTGATCTGAAGAAGCCACATGGAAAGTTCTTAAAGAAGGTTATCTTGGAAGGTCCATTTGAGATGCCTAATGTCATTGTACCCGGAGATCCTAATGCTAATCCACCAAGAGATGAACAATCAAACATTGCTACTGTTGTAGACTTGAATCCAGAAGAACTTCTACACTATGAAGCTGATGAGCTTGCAATGCAATATATCCTTTTAGGATTACCAAATCCAATTCTTCGAAGTGTTGATGCTCAAAAGACTGCAAAGAAAATGTGGGAACATATTTATCTACTTATGGAAGGATCTGCACTCAATCAGGAAGATATGGAATCCAAAATTTACTTGGCTTATGAACACTTCATGATTGAACCTAGAGAGACACTAGAGTCTTATCATCATCGATTTTCAGAAATCATCAATGATTTGGATAAACACAACATCGTCATGCCAAGAATTGCAGTGAATACTAAGTTCCTCAGTTGTCTTGGTCCTGAATGGGAGAAGTATGTCATTTTTCTCCGTCAAGCGAAGAATATGCATCATTCTACATATGGATTGTTGTACGATTACTTGAAGCCTCATGAAAAGGAAGTTGATAGGGAAAGGATTCTCCGTTCTCAAATTGCTTCAACGACAACTCCGTAAAATCAACAACTTGCCTTGTATGCTCAAAACAGTTATCCTCCTTAACAAGCAACTCAACCAACTGTCACTATCACACCAAATGATCAATCACAGCAACCTCAACAAAATCAATTGGTTCCTTACAACAACAACAATGATCAAGCACTTCATAGTCAAACTAATGAGGAATTCGATCCGTTCGAAACATTACAACAAGGATTTGTTATGATTGCTAATGCTTTTAGCCGTTATACCAACAAATCCAACAATCGTATTCGTTCCTCATCTAATACACGAAATCAGGCTGTTGTAAACAATGGACGAGTTGAAGTTCAGAATCGTGATTATGGTCGTCAGATGGGAGGTGGTCAAGGGTTTAATACTATGGGTAGGAACAACAACAGAGCTCAAGTGGTGGAACAGGGAAATGCTCATAATGGGTTGAATGGTCTTCGATGCTACAACTGCAATTAGAAGGGACACCTGGCTAATGCATGCCCAAAGCCGAGGACTAAGGGCAGTGCTTATTTCAAAGAGGCTTTTCTTTTGGCTCTTAAGGATGAAGCTGGTGGAACTCTCACAAACAAAGAACAGAGTTTTATGGCAGATGCAGACTCAGATGATGATATGGAGGACTTGCAGGCTAATGCAGCTGTTATGTTAATGGCTAATATGCATGAGTTACACATGAGTGACACAGGCCCAGTGTATGACACTGATGGCTTGTCTCAGGTACCCGAACAAACCATAATTATCTCTGATCTAATATCTCCGCCAACATCTGAATCCGAAGGCTCAGAGTATTCAAAATGAGTCATCTACATCTCATTCCAACGATTTTCAATTAGACCTCGTAGTTACATTTGACGATCAAGATGACCTTATGGTTTCCTTTGACAATCAAATTGACTCCATGGTTATACTTGAGGATCTAAATAATGATCATGTGGTGACTTCCGTTGAACAAGCCGAACTTTTGCCTCCTCCAGATCTTGCTCTTTTACTTAAAGACCAACAATCCCAAATTGAAGAATGTTGTGCATTAAATCAGACCTTAAAAAGTAAAAATGCACTGTTAACCAAGGATTTTGAATGTTTACAAAACCAACTCAACTTTTTCAAAACTCAAGAAAAACGTGAAAAAGGTTTTGAAGCAGCCTTTACTAAATCTCATCAAAACGAAAAATATTTAGAGAGACAGATGCGTGATCTAGCCGCTTCGAAGAATGCCTTATTGTCTGAAATAGAACAACTAAAACATGAACATAAAAAGCAAATTAACGCTCTCACCTTGGAAAATCAAAAAGCTAAGGCTGAATTGTTAACTTGTCAAAAACAGTTCTCAGCATACAAAAAGCATTCAACGAAACGAATAGATGATCATCTTGAAGAAATTATCGGCTTGCAAAACAAACTTAAAGAGTTTAAAACTGTTGTTTACAAACATGGTGAGTCAGTAACTGCTATTGAAAAGTTTACTTTAAAACCCAATCCAAATGGATATGGACTGAATCTTGCAGTGTTAGGAATTGGAAATTCAATAAGTTAAAGAGTCGGTCACCCCAAATGATATCTAGCCTGAGTTAGCTTGTAGACTTGTCATTATTTACGTTATTTAGTAGTTAATTAGTAGCATAGAATAGTTTAGTGCATCACCGTGGAGGAAGGACGGGTCTTTACCCATTGTATACCTGATCCACAGGCCGTTAGGAGGTCTTTTAGATTGTAACCTATAAATACCCTCTACCTTGCAAGGTAGAGGGTTGGATGTTCTTTGGTAATCTAATATTCCATGAGTTTCTCTTTCTAGAATATCCCACATTCTCTTTCTCTAAAATCATCTATACGCCTAAAGTGTTAATGTTATGATGTGTATGTATCCAATATCTTACAATTGGTATCAAGAGCCATGGTTAGATCATCAATTACATATCTTTGGATTTCTAGTGGTTTTTAGGTGGTTTTTGAGTTTGAAAAAGTTTAGTGGTTTTTGCATCATTTGGTTGATTTCTAGTGTTTAAGTTTGGATTTTGTTAGTACTTTTGGGTTTAGAATCATCACAAGTGTTTAGATTTTGATTTGGTAAGCTTGAATCATCGTGGTTGGGTTGTTTTTGGATTAATAAGTGATGTTTGTGAGTTTTTTCTATCTAGCGACTTGACCCACAGAGTGACTTTCTTGTTAGCGACTTGCTTTGCAAATTGGTAGCGAGTTAGAGTCGAAGTTGTTAGCGATTTAGGCTTAGCGACTTATCTAGTGAGACAAGCCGACAAATAGTACACTTAGTGGATTCTCCACTAAGGGTAGCGACTTGGTGAAAGTTAGCGACTTGTATCTTTATGTGTTAGCGACTTGGTGTTAGCGATTTGGTGCCTAGCGAGTTGCTATTTAGCGACTTGATAAATTAGCGACTTGGTTTGTAGCGACTTGCTGTCAAAATTTTGCTAGCGACTTGGTACTCTGATTTGGTGCTTAGCGACTTACAGTTAATATTCTTAGCAGTTTGGTGCCTAGCGACTTGGTCTTTAATACCTTGGTGAAGTGAAGCAAGTTACCTACATCTAATTCCCATAAACACACTCTTCCACAAAATGTCTTATATCACTGATCCTTTAATCACCAAAGTACTTGCACTATATGATACCTCGCAGAATAATGATACAGACTGCCTCCCAGAATACCCTTCAGTGAATAAGTTTGCAACTTATAATCAAAACAATTATGTGTTAATACTGGCAAATGATGCAAAGCAAATGGAATACAACAGTGAACCCTTTCAACTACTTCATCAGCATCTCAATCTACTTTTATCTACAGCTATGGATCGAACAAGCAGTGCTATTCTTCGTCAGGACTTTCCCACCTTGACTAGAACTGTGTTACTTAACTTAGAACATCTGAAGTTTCAAATTACAGATGAAAAGTTCACAACTGATAAGTCTAATGCAGCTCTTCAAGTAATCTTCAATCAATTTCAGCCACTTATCCGAGGGGAATATTCCTCAGATTTTGATGATGACATGACTGGGATTTCATTCAAGAAACACACTGGAATGGAAATTCATGAGTTCAGAAACACCTTTATTCAACTCATGGATAATGTGAAATTATACATTAAGGAAGCTGCTCAAAAGAATGACATGCTGAATGAAGTGGATGAATGTCAAGTGATGCTATGGGAAGATTGTGATAGGTCATGCAATAAACCATTTGAACCAATGAATGATACCGAATGCAGAAGTTCAGTTGCAATAAATGAGGATGAAGACAACTGTAATGATCTCAATGATTCAGAGTTAGAAAAGATTTCAGGTGATGAGGTATACTTAAATGATCATAGTAATTCATATGTTAATGCACCTGACTCTAACTCTGAACATAACACTATGCAATCGATCTTGATTGAGCCTGAATCTAAAACTATTAAAGCTAAAGACATGATTGAAAAAGGGGTATATGATGAACTTTCAAACAAATACTCAATTCTTGAAAAACATTGTATTTCATTGGAAATTGAAATACAACAAAAGGATGAAAGCTTTTATGCAAAAAAATCGTGTATTAATCAGGAATTTCCAGAATTTCGAGAATTTTTTGAAATTAATCAATTGAAAACCCAGATTCAGGACAAAGATTCAACCATATGCACTCTGAAATCACTCATCTCAGATGTGCAGAAATATGACTATCATGAGATGAGTGATACACTTGAATCTAGAAATGTCGAACTAGCTCTATGTGTGTCCAACCTATTAAGAGAAAATGAGTCATTAAGAAAGAACATAGAAGAGACCAATTCCAAGTTGATCAATCAATCTAACATCTTGTTGAAAGACATTGATGACCTCAAAGCCCAAATTCAGGATAAGAGCTTCAATATTGTTGCTTTAAAAAATGAGCTTAGGAAATCTATTGGAAATAGGATGAATACTAAGTTTGCAAAACCATCAACCTTGGGAAAGTCAACTGTTCAGAACCAATCTAAACGTACAGTAGTTAAGCAGCCTAATGCCTTTAGAACTGAAAGAATCAAACCATCGAAATCTAGGCTTGCCTCCCAAGTTGATGAGAATGTTGTTTTGACAAAACCAGTCACTTCATTGCGTCGTTCCGATATGATGAATCTCAAACTCCAGGGAAATGTTCAAAGCTCAAAGTTCAAAAATACTAGAAGTATGACTAGTTCTCATAAGAAACATCATGTGGCTGATCAATCCCCTAAGAAGCCAACAAAACACAAAAGGACCAATAGTCAAAACAGGGAAGTGCACACATACAAATCTACTAGTAGCTGCTTCAAATGGATTCCCACTGGCAGATTATTTAAGTTCACAGAATCCAAATGGACTTACATACCTAGATCTTGCCGTAAGTGGATGCCCACAGGAAAACTCTTCAAGTATATTGAGCCTAAAAAGATCTCTAATATTGATACGTCTATATTAACCAGTGTTACATCAAATAGTGAGATTATTCATGTTACTAACCCATCCAGCTTCAATTCTACATGTGCTTCTAGTACAATGTGCTCTCAGTCTTTTTCAGGTACAATGCTCAATTCAATCAGGAACTTCATGACTTGGTTCCCATCAGAAATGAATATAGCTCATTCAGGAGCTATAGCTTGCCAGAATTGATGTACCTCTTACTTTGACTCCTATTCATCTTGAATCAGGACACGCTCTTTTAAATCTGTGTACGAATCTAGTTTTTATTTATAAAAAAAATAATAATAAAAAATGGATTATACAGTTTTAATATTTCATTCTTTTTAGTTTATATTTTTTGTTATTTTTATCCATCTAATAAAGGATATATTCTTTGGAATCGATAACATCTACGATCCTAGAAATATCATTCAATAATGATATGGGATCATAGATGAAGTTCGAACAACTGATATATTCCTATTTTAAACGGGTGGGTTAAAGTCAATCAATGGTCTTTGCTGACATTGATTGAGGGGGAGATTTTTTTTGTTTCAAGATATCTTGCTTATATCTGCTTCAGTGCTGGTTATGGTGTGTGTTCTGTTGCAGGTTGTTGTCTTGTCTTGCCTTTGTGGTAATCTTTGTGTACCCATGTATTGAATGTTTATTTGTTTCATGGTGATCATTGTGTTAGTGTGCTATTTGTGCTAGTTATGCAATCTGATAAGTTCATGAAACTAATGAGTCTGTAACACATAATGTGACAAGATAGCAACTTACTTTGTAAAGTCTTAGCAACTTGGTTTGGTAAAGTTGAGGTTTGCAAGTTATTATGATTCTAGGATAGCGAGTTGCTAATCACTCACAAAACTATAGGGACTAAATGTGACAACTTGGTTATCTTGCTTAAACCCTCTCTATACCTTAGCGACTTGCCATTTTATATCTCAAAAACTCTAAAATAATCATCTCTTTCTCTCTCGATTCTTCATAGCGACTTACGTGTGGTAAGGCATTATTGACTTGTCTCTTGTCTCCAAATATGAACAATATATGCGTTTCCTAACTCTTATTCCTTAACAAATTCCACGGACCTTGATAATCATCCCTCGCTTCCCTCATAGAGGTTTGTTGTTGGATTTGTTGAATGGAACATTTGGGATATATGTTAATGGTTTAAGGGTAGTTTGGATGCACTAGGTTGTTGTAAGTCTCATGAATTTATGTATAAATGAATTTGAGAGCGTATTATTTGTGATTCGAGTTAGGCTGTGTTTCTAAAATCGTTTGTGTATATGGATTTTCTGAATGGGTTGGATTGCGTTTCAAAAAATTAAATGATCTGATTATGTTGAATGGTTTGCAAAGTTAATTGAATGATATGATTGGGTTCTTGGTGGCGAGTTATCTACTGTAATAATGTTCTTGGTAGCGAGTTAGTGCACAAACTCTTCATGGCGAGTTGTTACTGTTAAGTGCGTTCTAGTTAGCGACTTAGTGAACTAAGTTGTAGCGACTTAGCTGTATTACTGTTGGTAGCGACTTGTCATTTCAAGTTAGCGACTTAGTGAACTAATTTGTAGCGACTTAGCTGTATTACTGTTGGTAGCGACTTGTCATTACAAGTTAGCGACTTAGTTAACCAATCTATAGCGACTTAGCAATATTGTTGTTGATGGCGACTTGTCTTTACAAGTTAGCGACTTAGTTATTGCAGCGACTTCGTGAACTGATTTGTAGCGACTTGGCTGTGTTACTGTTGATGGCGACTTGTCTTTACAAGTTAGCGACATAGTATGTTCTCATGTAGCGACTTAGCCTTGTTTAGCGTCTTGTCCATTTATGATTAGCGACTTAATTGGTAAGGCGACTAGGGTTATTAAAATGTTTTAAAGCAACTTGTTAGGATAATCTCATGCTTACAATTCTGATTCAGGATTGCCTGTAGCAACTTGTGTTGACAACTTACTTTTTATGACCTGCTATAACTTTTCTGTTTGAGCAAATTGTACGTGGATTATCTTGTTTCAACATAATATCACAACTTGTTTCATACAAACTGTTATATCATTTCCACACTTGTATCTTGTCTCATGATGTTGTTTCCTAGCAAATATGCTTTGTAAATATTTGAATTTCAAAACAACTCGTCACGTGAAATCTATATCAAATGGAGTCCTTATTCTTATTCTCTCGCTTATGCCGCTCTATCTATCACTATTTGCTTACGAGAACCCTGTCTGAGCTTCTAAGAGTGCATATTTATGACTTGAGGGTGTATTCAATACTGTCTAACTAACAAATTATAATCTAACGTGTTCCCAATCATTGTTGTTGATTGTATTTATCTTCAGATCTTCATTGGCACTCACAACCTCAGCTAAGAACATTGCATCTCCCGCTCCACCCAAAGTCCTTTCAGATGGCGAAATCCTTCCTAAAAGTCAATGGGCAGAGATTGGTAAAAGTAACTGTTATGTGGACCTTCAAAAGTTGCAACAAAATCCTATCCTCAAAGTATCTATTGATATCCTTAAGAACACTAACTTCTTCAGTGCCATTACCAAGCAATGCACAATTCCCACCATTTACATACAACAATTCTGGAACACCATTCAATGGGACAAAATCACAGCTAAATACTCGTGCAAACTAGATGATAGGGAATTTGTGATAGACTCTGACATTCTTAGCAAGGCTCTAGGAATCACTCCCTGTAACCCCAACATACGATCTGAACCTCCACCTGGTGCTGACGATCTAATTGTCTTTCTGATTGGTTTGGGATATCAGACCAGCATATTAAGGTCTTCCGACATCATCACTGGACACATGTATCAACCCTGGAGAGCAATGACAACAGTTCTCAACTTGTGCTTATCTAGCAAAACCTCAGGGTTCGATAAAGTGAGAATTCCCATCTTGCAAATCCTATGGGGTATTGTCAATGGAGTGAATGTGAATGTCTCAGAACGTATTTGGGAAGAATTTTCGTTGTCAATGAACACATTCATATCTGATAGAACAAACTTTCAGAATAAAGCTCAGGGTCGAAAGAAACTGAACAAGCTTGTGATTCCCAGCATCAGATTTTCAAAACTTGTTATCCAGTACTTGCAACAGACTCACAACTTCAACCCCAGGATTGACTCAGCTCTACATAAAGCAGAAGATGAATTCGTTCTGGGTAATCTTAAATATGTTCCTAGAGGTATGGACAAAGAAATCTTTGGATTGACAATTCCTGATACTCTACTCACGGACGATATCAAGAAGAAGGACTACTTCAAACAATACAAGAAAAGAGCTACCAGTTCCTCTGAAGATGTCACACCCACTCCTCCACAACCCAATGCTCCCAAGTCCACTTTAGCCTCACAAGCATCCTATGCCTCTCTTCCTAAAAAGAGACGTGAAAGGTCACAACATTCAGACACCGCATCCAAGAAGCAGAAAGAAAAAAGGAAGAAAGTGGAAAAGGAAATTGGTGAAGATACGAGGTTTCAAGGGATAATACAAGGTTAACTGATGAAGATGATGCTGCTCTGCAACTTGGAATCCAGCAAAGCCTAGAAAGTCAGAATGTGAAAGCACCAGTAGGTGGACTAGTGTTAAGAGAGCCTGATCAAGTGCCTCAACAAACAACACCAATCACACAAGATGTCACACCCCCAAATTACCTGTTTTGCAGCGGAATGGAATTCCTGGGGATTGACTGTCATAGCATCACAATCACAGTTATATTGAACGACCTAAAGTGTCGTTTGGAAAATACATCGTTTGATTTAATAAAATAATCAGAGTTACAACATAGGTCCCAAAAGTTTACAAAGTTTGCGGAAATATAAATATATTACAAGTCCAAACGATGGTTTTAAAAGAAAGTGCCATAATGTACAATGATGTAAGTCGACGCCGCGACTCAAAAGGTGGTTCCTTAACCATGCCATGATGATAATGCCTTAGATACCTGAGAATAAACATGCTAAAAAGGTCAACACAAAGGTTGAGTGAAATCCATAGGTTTAAGTAATTCGTTTGAACACAATAATCGTAGTGTGAGTTAAATGGTTTCACACTCATCGTTAAAAACAAAATCGTATTTATTTCACTAAGTTCATGACACCAAAGCGTAAACATCGCACCAATAAAAATTGGTAATCATCGTTTCATCGCCGCCCTAATAGGTAAACTTGCCAATTTACCTTACTGGTTCAAATATAGTGCGCTCGATTTCCCCTAACTGGGTCAATAAGAGCGGGAGTGTTAATTCCAATAGGCCTATTCACAATATTCGCGCTCACTCGCAAGTAGGGATGTAGTACTTGGTAATCAATGAACGCTCACTCGCGCTTATAACACTTATCCGGATAA